>CM055072.1:803180-924946 GCA_029204045.2 Tillandsia leiboldiana | reverse complement strand
CTCCTAAGCGATTATGTTGGCCTGCAGACAACGTAAATGTTGTGGATTGGTAACATGCCTTAGACGTTCGCTGGATTGGGTCGTTTGGTTGTTGTGTCCTGATGTTTGTTATTGTGCAGTGGACTACGATGCCCCTGAGACGTCGTGTAGCGAGATGGCACATCCCGCATCTGATGAGTACCCCGAGCAGCGGGGGATAGCTTCAGAGCAGAGCCGAGACCAAGAGTTATGGATCCGAGCTGGCACAGATGTCGGAGGCTGTCCGATTGCCAGGAGGAGGCCATGGAACGTTTGATGCGCTGTTGGAGCAGAGAGCATAGCCAGTGGCAGTATCGCTTGAGTGTTCCTCCAGTACTTTCTTCCTATGCAGTGGTACCTTCAGTTGCACTTGTGGCACCGACTGAGGTGAAGGCGCCCCTCCGTGCCGACGAGTAGTGCCGAGGGCACCGGGCAGGGTGGATAGTGGATAGTAGCTGAGCTTCGGACGTCATTGGCGATGGAGCCAGTCCCGGCAGTCTGCAACCATCCCGTTCACAGGTTTGAGTTGGAGCCCTTGTAGGCAAAATGGGGTTTGGTGGTGATGGAGAGACTATCTGTGAGCCTTCTGTGCTGGGGAGTTTATACAGTTTCCGAACTGCACGCTCCAGGTTTTCGAGGGACGAGGCGCTAGGATATGTTTGACGGGGAATGGTTTGCGCCAGGATACCTTTCAGTTTAGTTGGTCCCTCGTTTTGATAATTGACGCCGATCGATGGTAGGCATGTGTGTGGAGCTTGACGCTGCAGTTTCTTTGGATCGAGGATCGGCGCCAGAGTCGAGATTTTCTGGATATCGCGCTTCTGGCGTCGGGTCGATGGAGGACAGACTGACCGGCAGAGGCATTTCTCAATCTCCGTACCTGGATGGCGAATTTTGAGATGAGCAGAGATCGGGTGGACCCCATGGCAGCATCCGCATCTATATCAGAGTAGCGCAGCGGTAGGTGGATTTTGTTATCTTCGGAGAGGACTTGTATACGTCTCCTCATGTGAGCAGAGACAGAGGTCGTGCTCCCTTGTGGATAGTCCTGATTTTCAGGCAGATTGGGCGACAACCACTTGCTTTGAGCGGATGAATCTGTGCCGCCCGGTTGGAGGGCGCCACGGTAGTGGATCGAGTGTCGCAGGTGTGATTTCATCACAGCAGTCGGAGTAGGAGCATGTTGCATTCCTGCATGGACTAGAGGCATCATATTTGTTACCACATGCACTGAGGTATATGTTCCTGTTAGTGTTGTGTTATGTGGGGGAGGCTTGTGAATTATGTCCTATGCAGTTGAGGCCGCGAGTTTTACGGGTAGACTTATGGTAATTATGGCAGTTCGGCGTTTCGACCTAGTGCTTGGGTTTTGGTTGGCACAGTGCCACAGGATGTTAGGACTGCGAAAGGAGAGGACTTTGACCTTCTGTGAGGCAGACGAGAGGAGATTTGGTTGTTGAGGTCGTCAGAGCACACTGGTTATAGCGACAGTGTGAGAGGTGCTTACGGCGGCACCGGGACCCAAAGATATCTCTGTTGCCACGAGATTCCGGGTGTGATTTCACCTGAGCTGTTGATAATGCCACCGGTAGGGAGATAGAGATTGAGTTTGGCGTGGTTCGGGGAACCGCGCCACCCTCGACAGCACCTTATTGGATATTGCCTAGTAGAGCTGTGAGAGCTGATGGCGCAGTTGCAGGATCTGATGGATCGAGGGGTCTGTTTGACCTAGTGCCACGCCGTTGATATACGGTGGTGATGCCACATCGTTATACACGACTGTGAGGGCCCTTTTATGGGTCGAGTGTAGACAGGTCCAAGTATTATTCTGGACCTTTTGATGGAATTATACTCCGGCAGTTGTACGATTGATGCAGGTACAGATTTTGGAATCATACGGCTGAGTATTTCGCCAAGATGGTGTTCAGGACACGGTAGGGGCATTATGTTTAGTGAGGCCAATTGGATTGATTAGCGCCCTGCCACTCTTTTGGTTTGAGGAATTGTGCTCCAGCTGTACTTGATTGCTTTGGTAACTAGATCCTCCAGGGATAGTATGATCTACTCCCAGAGCAGCTTGGAGCATGAGGAGCACTGGTGGATGTGTTACCATGCTGTGTGGATGAAGCTGTATGCCAGGCTATTGAGATACAAGTTTTAGCTTTAGAAGCTTACCTTCTTGGGTCACATTGTGTTAGCCGTAGGAGCGGCGGTGGAATTCCGGCCAATGTGGATGCTATTTGAGATTGGCTGAGATCAACATTTATTGTTGAGGTGAGGAGTTTTTTTTTTTTTGGATTTGGCAGTGCCAGGAGAGCATGGCGAATGGATGATGAGACTGGTACTAGCGCCGATTGCAGCATTGCCAGAGATGGGGGATGGACCTTGTGTCAGTGATGCCTCCCATTGTGGCTGTGGAGTTACCATTGGGTTATTCTTGAGTATTTTGTATCACCCCGCTAGGGCCACTGTGGTGGCGGATACCTGGAACCGGAGAGCTATTTGGGGTTGAGTTTGATGATTCCGTTGCTGGCGCTGGGTGGGATCGTTGCGGAACAGGGCTCGAGGTTGTGTCCCTGAGGGTCCCTTTTTGACGGTAGACTGTGGTGAAGCAGTCCGTGCGTTTGGTCAGGATCCGAGAGTGATTGAGCGAGGACCCTAGCCAATTAGGGCTTCTTTTCCTTGGATGACCGTATGGGTATGTCTCGGATCGCCTGGTTGAGCTGGCACCAGGGAGCGGTTTTGGTGCGTGCTGCATTGGTTGTTCTCCCTTCCCCCCCAGCCTTTTGTTGTCGTTCTTGATGGTCCTTCCACGTCTCAGCTCAGGAGTGTTAGGCTTGTGGATTCCTCGCCCGTGATGGACTCGTTTCCTTTGAGATCTGCGAGCACTTGTGGTACGAGGGATGCCGTTGCAAATTCTGGCTCGTGAGATGAGAGAATTATGCAATTTGGGCCATGCCGTACCGGTTGTTGTTGTTGTTGTGGAGTAATCACGGGGAGTGACAGGTGACTTGAGAGCTGGAGACGGCAGTGTTATGTACCTACCCTTGTTTTTGTGGCACCTTTTGGGTTGAGCTAGTTTCGTGGACGAAACTTTCTTTTAGTGGGGGAGGATGTGGTGACCCAGATCTCCGCAGGGCTTCTACAGTGCGATTAGCAGCTTCTGGAGGCCTATGTGGCATGTCGGCGGTGTTTCTGCACCAATTTGGACTCAAGTGATGGACTTCGGGTGTATAATGTATCACGTGAGTGATCGGAGGACCCCGTCGGATGTTTTGATGTGGTTTCGCGCGAAATGGTTATTAAAATTGGACTCAGCGCGAAATTTGAGTAAAGAACATTTCTCCGGGAATTTTCGGCAAATTTTAGAAGAGGAATTTGGCAAATCGGACTTCGGATTTGGATTCAGCGCGCGAAAACGGTCAAGATGGACTATTTACTTGTATTTTTCGGAGCCTGGATGACCCGGCACGGATTTCGAGGTGATTGGTACTGTTCCGGCCGCCGGAGGGGCGCCGGCAGCGGCGGCGGGCGGCGGAGCGCGGCGGCTGGCGGCGGCGGAGGTGCGCGGTCCACCGCGGGGGCGTGCACCCGGGCGCTGGCCACGTGGCGCCTCCCGGTTGGCGGGCGCTGTGGGCGCGGTCCACGGGATGGCGCGGGTGCACGGTGGACCCGGGGGTGGACACGTGGCAGTTCGGGGTTGGTGCGGCGTTGTGCGCGCGGTCCACGGTGCGGGGGCTGGTACCTCGGGCCGCATGCCCGACAGGCACGCGTGGGCGCACGTGGGGCGCGGCGTGGGCGCGTTGACCCGAGGCTCCCGGTGTGGACGCCACGTGTCGTCGCTGGGTTCGGCCACGTGGAGCTTGGCTGTTGGCCCAAACAGCTGTTTGCTGTTTGGGTGTACACGTGGCGGCCTGGGGTTCTTCCGGGCGTGAACAGTAACGGGCCGGGCCCGCTACTGTAGCAGCCCGGAAGTACCGGGCGCCCGAAACTTTGGGCCAAAATTCCAAAGTTCGGATTTTCGGGCTGGGCTTTAAATAGCCGTCTTGTGAGGGAGTTTTGCCCCCTTTCCCGAGCTCCCCTGCCCATGGCCCCTTTAGGAGAGTTGTAGATCTTGGTGTTGTGCATCTTCTGGCAGAGGCCCGGATTTTTTGGAAGCCGCGGCGTCGACGACTTCGGCATCGGAGCGCAGTGTGGCGATTTTTCACCGGAGGCCCGTTATCGTCGCAGTTTGATCTGGGAGGTCTACAGAGCTACTCCGTCAGTATTTTTGGACGATTTCTGCGGCGTTGGAATCACGAGAGGTACATCTTCGACTTTCGTGTTGATCATCTTGCTGGATTCAGAGTTTATGACATGGTTTTCGAGGCATTTCTAAGCCGCTGTTTTCTGGTGGAGTTTTTGGACAGCGGCCCCTTGCCGGAATTTTATCTCCGCACCCGAGTGTCGGATTGAGACGAGCCTATACACTTTTTGGATCTACTCGTCGCAAGGATTATCATTGTATTTTTCCGGGATTTTTTTGAGGCTTGCCCGAAGGTATACTATTTCCCTTTTATCTGTGTTTGAGTTTACAGTTGTGTGGTTGTGAGTATTTGCGCACCTGTACTGTGGAATTTGTAACTTGGCCTACGGGGCTCGGATTTGGGCGTGCAGGTACCCGTTTCGAAGGTCTCGACGAGACGCTCGCTGTGATATTTTTATTGGAATTTTTGGAGTTCGTTTTACAGGTGAAAATTTCGCATTAAGGGGACTGTTCCCAGCAGATTTGTGATGCTTGGATTTTATGGAATTAAGTGTAACTTTGGGTCGTGTTTTTGTACCCAGGAGGTATTGATCACTGTTCCTGTATTGTTGGATTGGTGGGCGTGTAGAGATATCTGTTTCTGGACTTTCTCAGCTGTGCGACTCCGGACAGTTAGCATTTTCAGGTGGGTGGCCTTGTCTCCAAAATTGACGGACTGTGCTTTAAATCTGCTATAGTAGGACTATGCATGATAGTGAAATGCTTGTGCAGCATGTTAGAATGTAGGAATTGCTATTCCTTGTATTATCTGATGGTATTGTCATCTCCTTGCTTTCTACCACCTGTAAATTATAGTTATTGGAACTTGACCTAGCACCCCGTCATTTGTTGCATGTGTAACCAGACTAGTAGAAAACCCTCACTTGGGCTAGGGTTATTTCTGCTTTAGACATCCACACTTCTACTTTCCTGGACATAGTGTTCTTCCTCGCCCGGGTAGTGGGCCGAGTGGTCAGGTGTTATCTTTTAGTGTGGGATGCATGTTACACTCGTGCTTGGGAGCAGAGTGGCATCTGGTAGATGTAGTTGGTTGTTCTTCTGTAGCGGGAGCTGTTTGGGTAGACGGCGGTCCTGAGATGTTTTATTTTTCTTGTTTTATCTGTCGCCGCTGTGTTAGTGGAAGCGGTAGATCAGTGTTAGCAGGACCTTAAACCCAGAACCTTTTTGGACACACATATGATTTTTGTCAACCAAATATTTTCTTCCAAGCATCGTAGGGTCGCCTGAGTCTGTTCCTGTTTGATTGGACGAAGGCATTAGCTCTTCGAGGCTTAGATGTAAAACTTGGTTTCAACTGTTTTCCTAAAAGAACTAAAAATCATTAAATATGGATTTCTTACAGATCAGATGGCTTCAGTAAGAATGTCACCTTTTTCCTATATTTAACCACCCGAGATGATTCGAGTGGTCTGGGTTCTAAGGTCTGCCTTCTTCTTGGGACGAGAACAACGAGAGGCTATGCCTAAAGCCTGTTCTTGTTTGATTTGGATTGTAGGTTCTAGTCTTTCGGGGTTCCCGGACCCTTCCTCGGGTCAGTGGATGCGATGTTGGCCTGTAGAGGCAGTTGTTCGCAGTGGATGCGACTTTGTGCTATGAGTTGGTAGAGTGTGATCTAGAGGTTGTTTCTCTGATTTAGTGGTGGAGATGGTTCTCCCACTTAGCTTTGAGGATCTTGGGGTTCTGGCAGATCGAGTCGTGGAAGTTTCCCGACTCAGCCATGGTCGTGCTTTATCAGATTGAGTCGTTGAGGGTTCTCCGACTTAGCTGTTTGAGTCGAGATTCTTTTTCCGACTGAGTTGTGTTTGAGCTTGGAGTTACCGATCTGTTTGATCGTGGATCATAGCCTGCATGAGCCGCATTTGGCTTGACAGAGATACTTTACAGAGATACTTTACAGAGATACTTGAGATGGGTTACTTTGACTCGAGCGGGTCGCTCCCCTCGAGGGCCACTCCGGAGTAGGCGAGACCGGGTTGTGTACCGGCGTGAGATTGAGCTTTTCTATCGCGACTTGTCGTTGCATTTGTCCCTCTGGCTGTGCTGGTGTTGGCAGTCATGGACGTCCTACGTAAGTCCGCTCCTCCGGGACGTAACGGCAGTAGGTTGGCGCATGTTGGCAGTCATGGACGTCCTACGTAAGTCCGCTCCTCCGGGACGTAACGGCAGTAGGTTGGCGCAGGCTTGACTGGACCTGATGAGGCAGTCAGTTCAGATTGGGTGATCAGAGATGAGAGTTAGTTGTGGCATCATGTTCTTTCTGTTCCACTCCTTGAGCATCTAGGTAGAGGCATAGTAGCTGTAGAGCTTACTTTTCCAGCTTTCCTTACAGCACTGCTTTTGTTACTTTATGCCTCTAGTGGACTTAGTGGGCAGACCGTCGGGCTTGTTGGCGGCACCCACTGAGAACTACTTGGGACGTAGTTCTCACACCCGTCGTGGTGTCTTTTCCCACAGGAACTTCTACTCTGGTTCCTGTTGTTCCTGTTGCTGATCCTTCTGACCGAGCGAGGGAGTCGCGAGCTAGTTCCCTACCCGTCGTTGGAGTGTAGCGGTACCCCTTCAGAGGAGAGCTTCAGTAGATTAGTTATTTTATTTTTTCCTTCTTTGAGAGACTGTTGTAGTGAGGATTGTTGTATTGTGAGCCTGTACACTGATGTATTTATTGGAGATACCTCCCGGTTGAGTTATGAGTTTGTGTATGAGGATATTGTATGATTATCATTTTGGGAGACGGACATTGTTGTATTATTCCAGTTGTACAGTGTTTGATTTAGTTATACAACAGATTTTTATTTTTAGCTCTGATATCTGTTTAGCTATAGTACTTCTCTTGCAGGTAGGACGCTTCGCCTATGCGGGTTTGGCATAGGTGGCGGATCTGTTGGCGAGCCGGGTCGCAGTTTCGACCCCGGGGCGTGACAAAGAGGGGGGGTTCCCGCCGCTCTCCCCGCCCCACCGAGCACTGTAATGTTCACGTCCGTGGAGCTTGGGGGGGATAATTAATTGGTCTGTCCCTGGGGGCTACCTGGGTGTTGCCCTTCTCCAGATGCCTCGAAACAGAACCTTTAGGTTCCTATCTTGGAACGTGAAAGGTCTCAACGGGTGGGATAAATGCAGTGTAGTGCGAGCCTTTGTTAGAAATTGCAAGTGTGGAGTGATTTGTTTTCAGGAAACTAAACTGGCGTCCACCTCTTTCTCCAAATTTCTTTCCTTTTGTGGATTTCATATTCGTGATTTTTGCACGCTCGATGCCGTGGGTACAAGGGGTGGCTTGCTTACTGCAAGGAACCCTTCTCTTTTCGATTGCATCCAAGATTGGGCTCGGGAGTTCTCGCTTAACACCGTGTTGAAAAGAAAAGTTGACGGGACCACCTTCACGATCTCCAACATTTACGGTCCCACTTGCACAACACTTGAAGGGGTTTTCTTCCGGGAACTTCGATCCATTGGACCGAGAACAGTGGGAGCGTGGGCCTTGATCGGGGATTTTAACATACTGTTATCAGTTCAAGACAAGAATGGCCTGCCCTCGCACGTTGCCGACATGCTGGCTTTCAGGAATGTCGTCAACAACCTTGGACTTATTGATCTCCCTATTATCAACAAATCTTTCACCTGGACGAACGGGAGACCTACCCCCACTTTGGAGCGACTAGATCGGGTGTTTATCTCTCGGGAATGGCAGACCATCTTTCCTCGATCCACCCTCCGGGCTCTACTGCGGCCTAGGTCCGATCATACACCTCTTGTGTTATCAGCTTTCTCTTTTATTCCCGCTCCTCACCTCTTCAGGTTTGAGACGTTTTGGCTTAGATACCTGGTGATCGCAGATGTTATCTCTAAATCTTGGTCCGCTACTTCCGCGACTGACAAACACGCCTCTAGCTTCGCTTCAAAAATCCTAAGAGTTACGAGGGCCTTAAAAGAATGGAGCGCTGGCCTGTCGTCAGCTTTAAAGACACAAGCTAACCTTTGTCTCTTCTGGATCAGCTGGATCGACAGTGCGGAAGAGATTAGATTGCTATCGATGAGGGATAGCTTGCTGAGATCCGGGCTCAAGGAGAGATTCGAGGAGTTGTGTTTGCAAGAGGAGTTGAAATAGAAGCAAAGATCGAGAGTACATTGGCTGAAGGTCGGGTATGCGAATACCAAGTTTTTTCACCATTACGCCAACGCCCGCAGGAGCAAGAATTTCATTACTAGGTTGGCTGACGGGCCCATCCTTCACACCGACCACACTGCCATGGCTAATCTTTTGTTATCTTTCTTTAAGAATCAATTGGGAACTGATTCCTGCAGCTCATCGTTTGTAAACTTACCTTTGCTTTACGCTAACGAGTGCATCGATCTCCTAAGTCTGTAGGAACTCTTTTCGGCACAGGAAATCAGATGCACCGTTTTCTCTTGTGCCCCGGATAAGGCACCGGGACCCGACGGCTTTCCATTACTCTTCTATCAGTGCTTTTGGGGGGGTACTTAAGGATGATATCTCGGATGTCTTCCACAACCTACATTGCGGATAGCTGGATCTACAAGAGCTCAATCGCGGATGGATTTGCCTTATTCCGAAGAAGGCCGTGACAACTGATGTGCGGGACTATCGGCCGATCTGTCTGGTTAACGGGCTGTCTAAAATCATCTCGAAGGTTTTGGCGTCTCGGTTGCAAAGGTTCCTTGAGGTGCTTATAAACCCCTTCCAAACTGCGTGCATCAAAGGTCGTTCGATTATCGATAATTTCTTCACGGCGCATATCCTGACACATCATCTTCACTCCACTAAACAGCAAGCGGCGCTGTTTAAGATTGATTTTGAGCGCGCTTTTGATCACATTAATTGGTTCTTCTTGGTTGAACTACTTCAGACGAGGGGATTTTGCAGCAAGTGGATTAGTTGGATTAAAGTTATTCTTCAATCCTCCTCAAATGCGGTGCTGCTCAACGGAATTCCGGGAGCATTTTTCCAATGTAAACGGGGGATCCGGCAGGGGATCCTCTATCACCTTTGCTTTTCATACTTTGCATTGATGTCTTGTACAGGATGCTTCAACTGGCGGTTTCTAATTCGTTGCTGCCGCCGGTGGGGGTCGGCGACGTTATTATCCACACTCTTCAATTCGCTGATGATCTCCTCATTTTTTTCGATGGCAGCATGAGATCGGCCGAGGTCATCAAGGTTGTCCTCGACGCTTTCTCGGCGGCGTCAGGCCTCAGGATCAACTATTCTAAGAGTTGTATTATTCCTATCAACATGGAGAACTCCCAGCCCACTAGACTTGCAAGGTTCTTCGGGTGCTTCACCGACGGGTTCCCGTTCACTTATCTAGGCCTCCCCCTCTCCCCGAAGACGCTGCGAAAAACTGATTATTTGCCGCTCATCGAAAAAATAGACAAGTGCTTGGCGGGATAGAAGGGCCTGATGCTGTCAAGAGCTAGATGATTGGTTTTGCTAAATTCAGTACTCTCTAGCTTCCCAACCTTTTTTTGTTTCGCTTTCAGGATTCCGGACTGGGTGTTTAAAGCAATCGACAGGATTCGCCGGGGCTTCTTCTGGAAAGGCAAGGTCCACATTAGCGGTTTCCACTGCCTGGTAAACTGGGAACAGGTGTGTCGCCCCAAGTGAGTAGGTAGACTGGGAATTAGAAGCTTTAGAGAGACAAATTCTGCACTTCTCAGGAAGAGCTTTTGGAATTTGTACAACGCGAAAGCGCTACCTTGGGTGCGGATTCTACATCATAAACACTACAAACGCAAATCTCCTTGTGTGGGCGGAGCACCTCCCACGAGGTGTTCGCCACTTTGGAAGGGTGTTCTCAGCACTACGGGACCATTTCACGCCTCAGCCAGCTTCATGCTCGGCGATGGAGCGACAGTACCCTTTTGGCATGCTAGATGGACTGGGGATATGCTGCTGTGCAATCGCTTCCCATCTCTGTTCGCGTC
Organism: Tillandsia leiboldiana; assembly: GCA_029204045.2. Taxonomy (NCBI): domain Eukaryota; kingdom Viridiplantae; phylum Streptophyta; class Magnoliopsida; order Poales; family Bromeliaceae; genus Tillandsia; species Tillandsia leiboldiana. Next base: position 914,682 of record CM055072.1, on the reverse strand, counting down.
TACCTCTCATAAACATATTTCGGTGAAATGTTGGCTGCACCGCTTTGCCACTAGTCGAAAATTAGGCTTCAGTAACCTTTTTTAGATCACGATCACGACGGTCAGCGCAAACTTGCTCAATTAAACAATGTGATCAAGAACATCTCTTTGGATGTTAATTCGGATACCATGGATTGGAGATGGAATAGCAATGGAAGGTTCAGTGCTCGGAGTGCGTACAATTTTCTCGTTTTCGATGGCGTAGATGATCGCAGAATTTTTCACCACTGGAATATCAAGATACCTCTTCGCATTAAAATTTTCTTATGGCTAGCAGCACGGAACAGGATTTTCACGGCGGACCGGTTGATCAAACGGGAATGGTATAGACCGTCTATCTGCTTCTTATGTAGTAGCGATGAAGAATGCCTGGAACACCTCCTTTTCCGATGCTCTTATGCTCGTTCAGTCTGGAGCCAGGTATTACATGGCAACCAGCATTTTCTCACGACACTTCTTAACAGACCAGGGGACTTAGCGACCAGATGGAGACGGACTAGAATGACTTCAGAAAGGCGAGTTCAGGATTTTCTTGATGTCTGCATTGCTGCCGCATGCTGGGAACTCTGGATGGAGCGAAACCACAGGATATTCGACAATCGTCTTAATTGTACTGGGGAGTGCAGTAGAAGAATTGTTAGCACAATTATTCTCTGGAATACTGCTCTGGGAGGGTAGACAAGTTGGGGCTTAGGTTTTGGTCTGGTGGGATTATGTATAGGATCAGACATAACTGGGGAGGGGTTTCTTTCTTGTGCGGATGGGGATTGGGTTTGGTTGCATGTATGGATTGAAAGGAACCGATGATGCTTTGACAACACCTCAACCCCGCGGGGCGTCTACAGAAGAAGAGCGGACAGCACTACGATGTTTCGGTCTGTTGCATCGGACAATTTAGTAGGCGAGTGGGCAGATTTACCTTTCTTCACCGACGGCAACTTCTTGTAGTTTCTTGCCTTGTTCCGGATCTTCTTGGGAGGTTTCTCTGCTTAGGCAGTTTTGTTAACAGCAGCAAGGTGCTAATTAAGCTTTGTTGGCTCTACATCATATGAGAGGGGAAGTTCACTACACGACTCTTAACCACATTGTACTGATTTCATCACTGTCAACCTTTGGAGCTTTGTGCATAGGGTTTTCGGCTTGCTTCGTTGTTCTCTACATCTTCGCCGTTCTATGGATTATCTGGTTCGGGTATTTTCTTTTTCTAGTGGAGGTGACTTCTCTCCTCCTCCATCCGCTTTCATAGACTCCGATAGTCTTAGGCGTTGCTCTTGGGCACATCAGGTTTTTCTATGGGGTGGGATGTAGGCACTATGATGTAGCTGTTATTATTGGGTATTGGGATGATTGTTGCTCTTCTTGTTGTTGTTGGCTTGTTGCGTCCCCTGTTGTTCCTTGTGGTCTTTGGGACAATAAGCCATCTTTTGTTTTGTAATGGGGTTTTTCCTACTCAATTTCGTACTGTCTTCAAATAGGGTTTAATCCCGTTTAATCAAAACAATTGTCCTATTTGATATGAGAAACAAAAATTACACTCTTTGAGCGAAAGTTACACTATTTATCCTCCTCCTCCCCTCCGCTTTCTCATGCTTCTGCATTTCTACATTTCCCAGCGTCCTAATAGAAAACTTTCACCCAAAGAGAAGGAGTGCGTATATATATATATATATGTCGGGTCCGGCTACTATACTCTTATGAGTAAAAATTTTTCGTACTCATAAGTTTTCATCCCTTGGATGAAGGAATGTGCGGTTATGATTATAGTAGTTCCTAAGATTTTTACTATTTCCCCAACAACCTAGTAAACCCTAAGAGGACCATGTTACGGAATTTGAGTTGGCGTAGTTTCGTGAAAGGTTCAAGTCTTGAAGATTGAAGGTGAAGAAAGTTGGATCATTTAACTCAATCTCAAGAAAGAAGAATTCAAAAGGATCAGGTATGTTTAACTAAAGATTATTGGTGATCCGAATACTTCTTGTAGTGTAGAAACACCTGGAAGAGTTTTTAACTGCATAAAAATCAAAAACTGGTGTTCGGACATGTTCAGGATCCGGATCAGAGCCAGCAGTCCGGATCCCGAAGGTTGTTGTTTCATACATTACTTCAATCCGGATCGCAGCATCTCACGATCCGGATCCCGAACGTTGAGTTCTCAGAATTGTATGAACGATCCGGATCAGGCATTCCGATCCGGATCCCGAACGATTGTTTTTCTGGAAACCGTCTTTCTTGCTACTGCAATCTGGATCGCCCAAATCCGATCCGGATCGCCGTCCGTAAAAATTCCAGAAATGTTAGGTTTTTGATTCTTATCTCCTTCCAAATGTTTCTAACCTATAAATAGACCCTATGACTCTTTTTCTAGGGCTAATCCAAAATAATCACATAGAGCCGTCATATTCATATATCATTTCATACGGCCTAAATCCACATATAGAGAAGAAAGGAAATCATTAGAGAATACTCTATGTTTCTTCATCTATATTGATTAGTTTGATTCTAGGTTTTCATACTCACATCTTGAGTTGAATCAAACTAATGAATACTTAGATGGTATTTCCGATCTATCTTTGATCTAAGTATTCGGCGGATCATCACCACCCAAAAACAACGATTTCCCCAAAATCGGCGCGTGGATTCGCGTGTCCTTGTGGATTCAAGGTTCAATCGCTCTCGTGGATTCGGAGCGAGGCACGTTCGTGGATTCGAAGGGTGCTACTGGGTGAAGACCGTGGATTCGGTCAGACGTCGTGGATTCGACGTTGGACGCCGTGGATTCGGCGTTGGGCATAGACCGTGGATTCAGTCGGACGTCGTGGATTCGACGTTGGACGCCGTGGATTCGGCGTTGGGGCGCAGATCGTGGATTCGAGAAGCGTCGTGGAGCGAGCGGAGAAGATCCTCTAGGAGCGTATGGAAAAGGTTGAGTCGTAAGTGTGTACGGTAAATCACCTTGTACGTGTTTTAATTCTAGTGGATTTCTGCCGTGTTATCGGTCTCGTAGTTTTTTACTCCGGTTTGGAGTTTTTCCACGTAAAAATCTTGCGTGTTATTTTTATTTCCGCATTGGGTTTTTATCGCAATGATTTTTGAGTGTTTATACGTTTACACCTATTCACCCCCCTCTAGGTATTTTTTCCCCTATTTAGATCTACATTTCATATAATCCAACAAGTGGTATCGGAGCGGGAATAGGGTTGTAAACAATGGTTGAAGGTGGAAACATCAATCGACCCCCTTTCTTTGATGGAACAAATTATGCGTACTGGAAAGTACGGATGAAAGCCTTTTTAATTTCCATCGACGAAAGGGTGTGGCAATCAATTGAATTAGGATGGTCTAATCCAACTGAAATTATCTCTGATGTTCGCACCTTAAAACCTAGGTCGAAATGGATCAAGGAAGAGTTAGATTCATCTTCTTACAATGGCAAGGGAATTAATGCTATTTTTAATGCCTTATCTCAAACTGAATTCTCTCGCGTCTCGGCATGTGAGACTGCGAAAGAAATCTGGGATGTTCTTCAGGTTACACATGAGGGAACTAACCTCGTGAAGATTCAGAAACTGCAAATGCTTACGAGCAAGTTTGACTCTATCTTGATGGCAGAAAATGAATCTTTCACGGACTACTATACACGATTGCAAGACATCGTAAACTCATGTGCTAACCTGGGAGAGAAGATTCCAGAATTTAAGGTTGTAAGAAAGATCTTAAGAACTCTTCCTGAACGATTTTGCCCAAAGGTTACAGCCATTGAAACTATTAAACACCCGGACGAAATGCGTGTAGAAGAATTAGTTGGTTCATTACAAACATATGAAATGACATTTACTACTAACAATTCTTCTGGAAAAGCATCCTCTTCTAAGTCTTCAGGTTATGCGTTGAAAACAACTAAGGAAGAAGACGCGGATACATCCTCCTCAGACGATGACGAGAACCTTTCTATGGAGGAATTTGAGAAGCAGCTCGCTCTCTTGACAAGGAAGTTTCGCCGCAACTTTCGAAGGGGTAATTCAAGTAAATCTCCATCCTTCGGAAAGTCGAACAAAGGCAAGGGTACTTCAAGTTACAAGTCAAGAAAGTAAGAGAACTTCTCAAAGGATAAAAAAGGTTCAGAGGGACAACTACAATGCTTCAAATGTCGAGGCTACGACCACATTGCAACGGAGTGTCCCAACAAGTATCCGGCAAAGAAGAAGGCGATGCAAGTCGTCACTTGGGATGACAACTCAACGTCAAATGAGTCGTCTTCAAGTGATGAAGAAAAGAGCACCACGGCATTCCACGCGTCCATATCTTCACCCTTCATGTGCTTTATGGCAAGTACATCCGAGTCATTGTCCAACTCCACTGTTGAAAAGAATGCAACGGACAATGAATCGGATGATTCGGAAGGTGAAGATTTTGCTTTAGCCTACCACAGACCTTTACGGGATTCAAAGAAACCGGCTAAGCAAAACAAGGGGTTGAGAGGGAGATTGCAGGATCTCGAAGAAGAAGTAAAAAGGGTAACTTCTCTCTCGACCGATCTTGAAGTGGAAAGGGATAATCTGATAAAAGCAAATGTTTCCCTTCAAGAGTCCAATGAGCAACTCGAGAAGAATTATATAGATATGGTGAATAAAGCGAATTACTTCTTGAAGCTCTACGGCGAGGCCCGACGGGAAAAATTGGAAATGACAGAGACCATTTTCCAACTCAAGGATGACTTACAACAATTTTCTTCCGGAAGGAGTAAGTTGGATAAACTTCTTGGTCTTGGTCAAACAAACAAGTTCGGCCTCGGATACAATCGAACTGAAGACAATTTTAGTTCGGTTGGGACAGTCTTTGTGCCTCAGTCGGTATCTCCTCCTCCGACACCGGAATTCACGACAACCAACGACAACAAGCCTACTTCATCCTCTTCGGAATCGTCAAGCACAAAGGTATGTTTTCGTTGTAATTTTGCAGGGCACATTGAAAGAAATTGCAAGATTGGAGCTCAAAGATCAAATCAACCACATCTTGCAACTGCTACCAATAAGTTCACTCCCCGGAATTCAAAGAAGGACTTTTCAAAAGAAAAGAACGTTGGTAGTACTCCAAACAAGACGATGACAAAAGAAAAAGATCAATCATACAAAACGTCTTCATCAAGGAAAATTTCTCAACCATTGCCAACATACTCCAAATCTCAAAAGGTTTGGGTATGCAAAGGTGAAATCCTTCCTTGTCTTTAATCGTTCTACGATTAAATGTTGTGTAGTTTATGTAGACTATTTTTTCTTTCTTTTGGCCGACCCGTCAACCATCTTTGGGAGGTAAATGGTATATTTTCTTATTGGTTGATGATTTCTCTAGGTTTTCTTGGGTAGCATTTTTAAAAGAGAAAGCTGATACGTTTGATTCTTTTCATGAGATTTGCCATCGTATTATGATTGAAAAGAATGAAAAGATCATTCGTGTTAGGAGTGATAGAGGTGGAGAATTCATAAATTCCAAATTCATTGATTTTTGCACTTCCAACAGCATAAAACATGAATTCTCAGCACCCTATACATCTCAGCAGAATGGTGTTGTTGAGCGCAAAAACAGGGTTGTTCAAGAGATGGCGCGTGTGATGCTTCATAGCCGGAATTTACCGCTACATTTTTGGGCTGAAGCTGTGAACACCGCTGTCTATGTCATTAATCGAGTGTATTTGCGCCCAGGAACTTTAAATACACCATATGAGCTGTGGTTTAGTAGAAAACCGGATATCAAATACTTTCGTATCTTCGGGAGTCGATGTTACATTTTACGTGACCGTGAAAATCTTGGAAAGTTTGACTCTCGAAGTGACGAAGGGATCTTTTTTGGTTATTCTACGAATATCAGAGCATATCGAGTATTTAACATCGAATCTAAAACGATTGTAGAATCTATAAATGTTAAAGTAGATGAAGCTTTTCACTTTGCATCTGAAAAATCTACCCTCGATATCTCTCTGGATGATGATACTCCTGTAAGTGCATCTTCTCATGATAATACTTCCAATATTAATGATGCATCTAATGGTTCTTCAAGTTTATCTGATGTGCAGGAATCATCTCATATACCTCCGAGTACTCCGTTTCAACAAACGCTACGAATCTCCAAGGATCATCCTGAATCAAACATCATTGGAGATCCACAAGAAGGAGTTAGAACTCAGAGGCAGTTGGTTTGTGGATTCGCTTGCTACGTATCTTTAATCGAACCAAAGAACATAGATGAAGCTCTTCAAGATGACTACTGGATTAAAACAATGCAGGAAGAGCTCCATCAATTTGAGCGAAACAAAGTCTGGGAATTAACGAAGCCTCCAAAGCAACATAATGTGATAGGTACCAAATGGATTTTCAAGAACAAGAAAAATGAGGATGGTACTATCATCAGGAACAAGGCACGATTAGTTGCTCAAGGCTACTCTCAAGTAGAAGGTATAGACTTTGATGAAACATTCGCCCCTGTAGCTAGACTCGAGTCCATTCGTATACTATTTGCTATTGCTTGTCATTTTAAAATCAAATTATTTCAAATGGACGTTAAGAGCGCGTTTCTAAATGGGTTTTTAAATGAGGAAGTTTATGTGGCTCAACCGAAAGGTTTTGTAGACCATAAACAACCCAACTATGTTTTTCGTTTGAAAAAGGCTCTTTACGGTCTGAAACAAGCACCGCGAGCATGGTACGAAAGGCTGACAAAGCACCTTTTGGAGAAGGGCTATACTCGAGGGGGAGCTGACAGGACTCTCTTTGTGAAGCATTATCAAAGCAATTTCATTGTAGCACAAATCTATGTCGATGACATTGTATTTGGCGCAACAAGAGATAATGATGCTTCTAAATTCGCGGAGACCATGGAAAGCGAATTTGAGATGTCCATGATGGGCGAATTGACTTATTTCCTTGGATTGCAAATTAAACAAAACGATGAAGGTATTCACTTGAGTCAATCCAAGTATGCAATGGAGTTGGTTAAAAAGTATGACTTAGAAAATTCGAAGGATTTTCCGACTCTAATGGGAAATAGCCACAAGGGACTTGGAAGTGAATCACAAAGTAAGAATGTAGACGAGAAACTGTATCGAAGTATGATTGGAAGTCTACTTTACCTCACGGCTAGTCGCCCGGATATATCCTTTAGTGTTGGGATTTGCGCGAGATATCAATCAGCACCAAAGGAGGTTCACCTGAAAGCGGTGAAAATGATCATCCGGTACATCAAAGGATCAATTAATTTCGGAATTTGGTATCCTATGGGAACTAGTTTGGATATTGTTGGATACTCAGATGCCGATTGGGCAGGATCAGTGGATGATCGGAAAAGCACGAGTGGTGCATGCTTCTATCTTGGTCATTGCCTTGTTGCATGGCACAGTAAAAAGCAGAATTGGATAGCACTCTCGACTGCCGAAGCGGAATACATTTCAGCGGGTAGTTGTTCAACCCAACTCATTTGGATGAAAAGTGTGTTGAGCGACTTCCGGATTTCAGCATCTTCGGTAACAATTCTTTGTGACAACACAAGTGCAATTAACATTTCTAAAAACCCTGTGTTGCACTCTAGAACAAAACATATTGAACTTAGATATCATTTTCTTAGAGAGCTAGTTGAATCAAATACTTTTCAACTTTCATATATTTCAACTGAGGATCAATTAGCTGACATTCTAACAAAACCTTTGGATCAAAAACGTTTTATTCACTTGCGAAAAGCAATTGGAATGCTTTTCTTGAAATAAACTTCTTTTTGAAACCTTTGCTTAGGATAGGTTTTGTTTTTGTTTTTGTTTTGTTCATTATCTATGTTTGTACATAGGACATTAATTGAGCATAGATCATAATTGACTTTAATTGCATCTTTTCGCACATTTAGAAATTTATTATGCTTTTGCCATCATAATATTTCACTGTTGCAATGATCATTTATGTTAATTAAATCATCTTCTGAGTGATCAAAGTCAATTTCTCTCTCAATGATCTCTTGGTATAGTCATTATCTTATTTGACTGCTTAGTCAAGTATGAAATCGAGATCAATTTTTGGTTGAATACTTTATATCTTAAATAATTGATAGCCAATTGAGGGGGAGTCAAAGATATGTAAAATGCTCAAAAGATGTGGAAAGAGTTACATCCCAATTAGGAGTGTGAAAACTACCACCACATGGAGGAAAGAGCTACCACCTCGGTCGTCCGAGTATTGTGTGCAGCTACCACATGTATACCAAGCATGGTTGTTCATTTTTTGATTAAGTAAAATGCATGTTGAAATACTTGACTCCGTCAAATTTCAAGGTTGGTATAAGGTGGGTTTTTAAAGAAAGATGCTCAAAGAGCCACTCTCTTCAACAGATTGTCTAGATAAATTATCTACCATATTTGGGATTTCAAACATCTATTGATCTTTGTATTTCATTTTCTTTACTGAATTGATGATTTGATAAAGGCATTACTCATAAGATCAAGTTAGATGTAATTGAAGGTGTTCAACTTTAAGGGATTTAATTTTTGTAAATTCTCGTTTCATTTTTGGATATTATTGATAGATTTGGCATAATCTAATTCTTGTTGTATGAAACGATGATTTTTGTTTAAAGTTGATACACAATTGTGCTTACATACTTTTTCTGGATCTTATGAAATTTTTCTAAATTTTTCTGATGAAAAAGTTGGAGCCGATCCGGATCGGGCAAGCTGATCCGGATCCCGAACGCAGGCTTCTTCCTGCGGCTGGCCGATCCGGATCGAAATCTCGATCCGATCCGGATCACGGCTAGGGTTTTAATAAGAACAAAAGGGTTTTGATTTCTTTTACCTTAATCTTTTGTTCTCGAGTCTCTAGAGCCTCTCTCTCTAGAACTATTGCACCTTGGAGCTTTCCAAACTCAAGTTCTTCGAATACAAGTAAGTTTTATTGATCAAAATCTCGGTTTTTCACCGTTTTTCTTTTTCCTCCTCAAACGTGATGAATTTCTTGGATCGATTTCGTTTGTGGATGGTTTTTGATCAAATTTCTTTTGAAATAAGAACTCTGGGTAGATTAGTTTTTATTATATGCTAGGTATTCCCAAGTTAAACGGATTTTTGGTCTTCGATTTCTAAAAATTTCGGTTTTAGGGCATATAATAAGGATTTTCGAAAATCATGCAATTGATCTATTTTTAAAAGTCCTTTTGCAAAACTAATTTGATTCTTAGTCTCTCTACATGATTATGATTGTTTGGGTACAATTTTTTCAAATCTTTGAAAATTAACAATTTATCATGTGTTCTTGAGTTATTGTTCACAGGATTTTAAATCTATTAAGCACTTGCACCAATGGCGTTCGCCTGGATAATCTTCCTTTTGGTAGCAATGGTAGGACCTAGTGCGTCTTCTATAAAAAGAGAACAAGATGACTCAAATCAAGAAGAGACAAAGAAAGTTTGTCAAAATGATTCAGAATCAGATGAAGAAGACTGGGAAGAGATTTGTGAACAAGCACAAAAAGCTATTGACAAAGAAGATAGGTTGTACTTGAAGAACAAGAAGCTGATGAAATCTTCCTCAACAACCAAGCAGTACACTAGGCGAAAGAATTCGAGGGGAACTGGAATTCAGATTGATAGACCCCTCGCCAGAGCTCGCTCTCTCCCTAGAGAATCCGCATGGACTGAAGACCAGCATGCATCATCTGCCTCTACAACTCGTCCAGCGACTTCCAAGAGAAACGCTCTAGCAGCTACTGTATTGGCCGCCATTCATCAGGACCAAAGAAGACTTTCTGCTGAGCAAGAGAAATTGGGTTTAGGTCTCCGACAAATGGCCGCTGACCAAAAACAAATGAAGAAGAAATGTTCCAAATTATCGCGAATGCTGAAAGGAATCTTGAACAAGATAGACGATACTAGCTCAGACAGTTCTGATTTGGCTTGATCTTTTATGCTCTAACCCTTATCGTTTCTATTGCAGGTTTTTAAGTTTTAAGTTTTAATTTTAGTTCTCAGGATTTTCTTGATTGTGAACTTTTTAACTCTCCTTGTGTTTTGTAATTTTGGCTTTGTTTGTGACAAAAAGGGGGAGAGAGTTTAGAGAGAACTTGAACAATGATTGAACAATGATTGATGTGAATGTGTGAACATCAAGGTAAGTATCACTTCAACTTTGACTTTGGTGAAAGGTAAGTATCACAACTTTGGTTTTTATCTTGTGATTTGTTGCATGTTCCTACTAACTATTCGACTAACTATTTGGACATGTATTATTACTAACAAGTTGTTTGATTAACATTTGAAATTTTATTGCTTAGAAGATATGTCAATGTTTGATTGTAATCTTATTACATATCTGAATTACTCAATGTCATGGTGAGCATAAACTCTATCTCTGTTAGGTTTTGAATGCTAAATATTCTTGAGGTATCTAACGATCTCTTTTTGTCAAGAATAATTTCTTTGTGCAGAGAGTACAGATGTCTAAGTCTAGAGTCTGTTTTAGGAGTTTATATCTCATGTTTTTAAATTTTTGGATCTCCATTGTAAATTTTTGTTGTATGGTGATAGCAACAAAAATATCTTTTTGAATTTTCTTTAGTGGATCTGTGTTTTGTCACGAAACCGCCAAAGGGGGAGATTGTTACGGAATTTGAGTTGGCGTAGTTTCGTGAAAGGTTCAAGTCTTGAAGATTGAAGGTGAAGAAAGTTGGATCATTTAACTCAATCTCAAGAAAGAAGAATTCAAAAGGATCAGGTATGTTTAACTAAAGATTATTGGTGATCCGAATACTTCTTGTAGTGTAGAAACACCTGGAAGAGTTTTTAACTGCATAAAAATCAAAAACTGGTGTTCGGACATGTTCAGGATCCGGATCAGAGCCAGCAGTCCGGATCCCGAAGGTTGTTGTTTCATACATTACTTCAATCCGGATCGCAGCATCTCACGATCCGGATCCCGAACGTTGAGTTCTCAGAATTGTATGAACGATCCGGATCAGGCATTCCGATCCGGATCCCGAACGATTGTTTTTCTGGAAACCGTCTTTCTTGCTACTGCAATCCGGATCGCCCAAATCCGATCCGGATCGCCGTCCGTAAAAATTCCAGAAATGTTAGGTTTTTGATTCTTATCTCCTTCCAAATATTTCTAACCTATAAATAGACCCTATGACTCTTTTTCTAGGGCTAATCCAAAATAATCACATAGAGCCGTCATATTCATATATCATTCCATACGGCCTAGATCCACATATAGAGAAGAAAGGAAATCATTAGAGAATACTCTATGTTTCTTCATCTATATTGATTAGTTTGATTCTAGGTTTTCATACTCACATCTTGAGTTGAATCAAACTAATGAATACTTAGATGGTATTTCCGATCTATCTTTGATCTAAGTATTCGGCGGATCATCACCACCCAAAAACAACGATTTCCCCAAAATCGGCGCGTGGATTCGCGTGTCCTTGTGGATTCAAGGTTCAACCGCTCTCGTGGATTCGGAGCGAGGCACGTTCGTGGATTCGAAGGGTGCTACTGGGTGAAGACCGTGGATTCGGTCAGACGTCGTGGATTCGACGTTGGACGCCGTGGATTCGGCGTTGGGCATAGACCGTGGATTCGGTCGGACGTCGTGGATTCGACGTTGGACGCCGTGGATTCGGCGTTGGGGCGCAGATCGTGGATTCGAGAAGCGTCGTGGAGCGAGCGGAGAAGATCCTCTAGGAGCGTATGGAAAAGGTTGAGTCGTGAGTGTGTACGGTAAATCACCTTGTACGTGTTTTAATTCTAGTAGATTTCTGCCGTGTTATCGGTCCCATGGTTTTTTACTCCGGTTTGGAGTTTTTCCACGTAAAAATCTTGCGTGTTATTTTTATTTCCGCATTGGGTTTTTATCGCAACGATTTTTGAGTGTTTATACGTTTACACCATTCACCCCCCTCTAGGTATTTTTTTTCCCTATTTAGATCTACAATTCATATAACCCAACAGACCACTATCATCCTAACCGCACATTCCTTCATTCAAGGGTGAAAAAATCATGAGTACAAAGGTGTTTATACTCATAAGAGTATAGTAGCCCTACGCTATATACGCTAGGTTGTTGGGGAAATAGTAAAAATCTTAGGAACTACTATAATCATAACCGTACATTCCTTCATATATATATATATATATATATATATATATAGAGAAAGAGAGAGAGAGAGAAAGAGAGAGAGAGAGAGAGAGAGAGAGAGAGAGTCCGGCTACCATATTATCGATAGCACCAAGCATTTGGTGCTATCAAGTTTTCTACTCTTAGATCAACTCTTTTGATTATTTTCACCCGTTATATTTTACTATTTTTTCAACCACCCATTAAACCCAAGGGGCCCACTATCATCTCAACCACACATCTTTTAATTCAACGGTTAAAACCTTAATAGCGCCAATAACTTAGTGCTATTAATAGCATTCCAGCCTAGCGCTATATATATATATATATATATATATATATATATATATATATATATATATATATATATATAGTAGAGCTTATATATTTTTAAAAGCACAAGCCAAAGCATGCTTGTGAATTTTTTACCATTGGATTTGTATTGAGATTTGTGCAATTGTACTTTCTCTTTCTCTCTCTTAAGTTGACTTTATAATTGTACAAATCTCAATGCAAATCCAATAATATAAAATTTACAAGCATAGTTTGGCTTATGCTTTTAAAAGTATATAAGCTCTACTCTCTCTCTCTCTCTTTCTCTCTCTCTCTCTATATATATATATATTCTTATTATTATAAACAAATATGTTTGGTAGTTTCGTCTCACCTACTTATTTGTCGGTAAGTAATATATAATTACAAGTATACCCTTCACTATCCTTTTCTCCGATTGTGTAATTACAATAAATTTAAATTTTGAACCAATAATAATTTTCTATTCTGGTTTTGATTTTAAACTTTAAATTTTTAATTTTTTTTGATGTAAAATTTCAAATTTATCATGGCAAATCAAATTTTATATCCTAATTGAGTCTTTAAACTAAATTTTGAGACAAAATTATATTTCATTCAATTAGTAAAAGAATCAAGTAATAGTAATTTTTGAGTTGGTTGCAATTTCAAATTTGTAATTTAATTTTCAATTTGATAGTTATATCTATAGTTTATGATATTAGAAAAAGGTAATGAAATATATATATATATATATATATATATATATATATATATATATATATATATATATATAGACGAATTTTTTAAATTATATAGATTACATTAGTTTATATTTAGATTTATAAATTAAAATATTATAGTTTAGTTAGAATAATTATGGTGCATACACTTACTTCATTAAATAATTAATTCTATCCATATCCTCTAATTAATTATTATTCTACAAGTAGCATTCCAACGATCTTACTTTCTTTTGTAAATAAAAGAGCTTAGGATTACACAAACAAAGTAATGAGAATTTAATTTTTTTCATTTTTTTTTATTATTTAATAATTTTGTTTCTCAAAAGAGAAAAGTAGAATTATTATGCACTATGACATTAATACGAGATACTTGAGTTTGAATCAAAAGTTATTTCCTTTCTTTTTTTTTTTTTTATTGTTTATTAAAATGAGATATGGTTTTTTATGAAGGTTTAGAATATATTTAAAATTTCTACTCTCATGCCATAATAAGATATTTGATTGATCTTTTATTTTTATTTTTATTGTGTGAATTTAATAAGTCATTTTGTGTTTTACATCACTTTTTTTACATATTTATTTGATATCTATATCGGATAATTCTTTTATAAAGTTTTTTTTTTTGAGAAAAAGGTAGCATGCTACTGCTTCATTCAAGAAAAGGGTGAATTAAGCAACAACAAGAGACATCTAGGTCTCACAATCCGAGCCATAAATGTTGGTCAACTCACCGTGTGAGCGCCATCGTCAGCGGCTTCGGCCGCTTCATCCGAGCCGACGAGAATAGCAACAACGTGGTGGATATGACTGGCTTCAGGTGCCTGGTGGCGGTCGACGATCTCACGGACATCCCCGAGCTCCTCTCTATCTCGATGGGGGACGTGGTCATCTCAACCCCCGTGAGGATTGAGAGCACTTCTCCCTTTGGTGGGGAAGATCGCGGTACGCCGTTCGTGGGGGGGGACCTAGCGAGGGTGGGGACCAAATGGACCCCCTGGGCATGCGGCTAGCCAGAAGGGTCTCTCTGGTCGGACTCGGCCGCGATAGCAGCGACTCCAGGGATGCCGCACGCGTCGGTCAAACTGAATCCTGGGACTCCTCTGAAATCCGCGACAGAAGACGCCGACCCGCCCGGCTACCGGTGACGCAACAGGGACCAGACCCCCTCCACCCGCCGTCGAGGGGGACGGCGGTCTCCGGCGTGGGGACTTGCGGTGGACCTTTGGTCGCTCTCCTAGCGACTTCCCCCCTTTACCCAGGGGACCAGCATCACGTAGCCGACGCTCCCCCTCGGGGCGATCATCGACCGAAGAAGGAAGCCGAGGTCAGCCGCTCGAAAGCTCTCGGGATATGTTCTTCGCTTTTTTAGGAAGCTTTTCAAATGGTTTTCACAAGGATGGGAGGTGGGAGATTACCTGCCTGGTAGGGGAACATGGGGGTGACGTTTGCAAAACCCTTGCAGTGGAGAGTATGGGAGGTTTTCATAAGGATGGGGGGTGACGTTTGCAAAACCCTTGCAGTGGAGATCCAAAGGTTGGAGGAACTTCATTGCCTGACCCCCAACGAGCAGGAGTCGAGAGAAAGGCTCAGAAGTCACCTGAAGGAAGTCATAGGGGAAGAGGAGATACTTTGGAGGACCAGAGCCAAACAACACTGGCTCAAAGAAGGGGACGGCAACACCAAATTCTTCCACGCAATGGCCAATGGTAGACACAGAGCCAATCGGATCGGGGACATCGAGGATGAGGACACCAAACTGAAAAGGGAAAAGGATAAGAGCGATTACTTCTACCACAAGTTCAAAAACCGTTTTGCGCCCGATAATCTCCCTACCTCCCCGTGCGAAGATTGGAGTGACCTTTTCCATGATAATTTTGCGCTGAGTTCGGAAAACCTTACCTTCCCCTTCACCCTCGAGGAAATCAAGAAAGCAACCTTCCAGATGAGTGGGGACAAGGCGCCGGGACCCGACGACTTCAGCATGGTTTTCTACCAGAAGTTCTGGGATGTGATCAAAGATGACCTAGTCAAAATCTTTGACGACCTTTTCGAGGGTTCTCTAAACACTGGCCCCATTGACTACACGCACATCTGCCTGATACCAAAATCAGAAGGGGCCAACTCGGCAAACGACTTTCGGCCCATCAGTCTCCTCAACTGTGTTCAGAAGATTATCTCCAAGGTTCTCACGAACAGGCTTCTTAGCGAACTGGACAAGATCATCTCCCCTGAGCAGTCAGCCTTTGTTAAAGGTAGATTTATCCACGATTCTTTCGTCACAGCTAGCGAGCTAATCAACTGGGGCGTCTGCAAGCACATTAACTGTGTTGGCGTCAAGACGGACTTTGAAAAGGCCTTCGATAAAATGCGCTGGGGTTTTCTCAAACATACCCTCCAATGCCTTGGCGCAAACCAAAAATGGTGTGGATGGATCGATCAGTGTATCTCCAACGGCAAGGTCGCCATTCTTGTCAACGGCAACCCCACAAAATAGTTCAAAATGAAGCGAGGCCTCTGCCAGGGAGACCCCCTATCACCCTTTCTATACCTGCTGGTGGCTGAAGGACTGGCGCGCATGACACATAGAGCCGTCCAAAATAACCTGCTCACAGGAGTTGGACCTTTGAGGGAAGCGAAAACTTCCCTCATTCAATTCGCGGACGATACAATCTTCTTTTGCGAAGCAAAAGCCAGACAAATCCGCAATCTTCGCTTTATGTGGCAGATCTTCGAGTAGGCATCTGGACTCAAAATCAACAGGACCAAGTCGGAATTGTTCTTTCTGGGCAACAGAAACAATAAAGGCGAGAGGCTTGCGGCGATCCTGGACTGTAAGCTGGGCTCGTTCCCTATGAAATATCTTGGTCTACCGCTGAAGAAGGGCAGCATCCCTAAGGAAGATTGGCAACACATCATCTCCAGGATCGAATAAAGAATCGTCGGGTGGCAAGCTAAATTACTCTCACAAGGGGGAAGGCTTACCCTTGTTAACTCTGTGCTCTCGAACTTACCCCTCTACTACTTCTCAGTATTCAGAGCACCTGTCTGGGTCCTCAGAAGAATCGACTCACTTCGGAGAGCTTTCTTCTGGAAAGGCCAAAGCTCCGCGTCAGGGGGCAACTGCCTGGTTAGCTGGAAAATGGTCTGCAGAAACAAAAGGGACGGGGGATTAGGTGTCATGAACTTGGAGAGCATGAACACAGCATTACTGGTGAAGTGGTGGTGATTCCTCTCAGCTGAAGCGACCCCTTGGGGACCTCTCGTCAAGGGACTTTACTACCAACGCAGAAGACCCCTGAACGAAGGGTCCTCGTTCAAACCCTACTCTCACTGGTGGAGAAGCGTGCTAGGCACGAGGGAACTCTTCAAGTGCGGCACGACCCACTCGGTGGGAGATGGAGAATTGACAAGCTTCTGGTCGGATATTTGGATAGGGAATTCGCCTCTTTCGACCTAGTTTCCAAGCATCTTCGACTTGGCTAGCAACAAAAATCTTCGTGTGAATGACTGCTTTGGACGGAACGGATGGAACTGGGTGAAAATCCTGGAGGGCTTAGGGGATGGCCCCATTGGTCTTGAGGATGTAATCCGGGATTTGAAGGCGACCACACACAACCTAACCCTCACAAACAGCAAAGATGAATTCCTCTGGCATTGGACCAACTCTAGACTTTTCTCAGTTAAATCTATGTACCGCTTCTTACAAGATAGCGGGGTAGTCGACGACCGCTTCAACAAACTTTGGAGCATCAAACTGCCGCTGAAAGTTAAAATCTTCGTCTGGCTAGTCTTCGAAGGAGGGTCCTGACTAGGGACATCTTACAGAAAAGGAACTGGATCGGGCCCAGTTGCTGCGCCATCTGCCTAGGTCTCGAGGAAACAGCAGATCACCTCTTCGTCTCCTGCACCTGTGCTAAAACGCTACTAGAAGCCTTGCTGCCTAATAAATTGGAGATCCGAAACTGTCCATCCGTCGATAGGCTGTGGGAGGCGAGCTCTCACAAGAGGGGGGCCTGGGGCAGAAGGACCCTAACCACCATCGTGACCACCTGGTGGATGGTTTGGTTGGAAAGAAACAGAAGGGTCTTCGGAAACAAGAATCGTAGCCTAGGTGCTATCCTCGCCGAAATCAGACTCTCCCGTTCGAACTGGACTAGATTCTGCGCCTAGGCACACTCCGCCCTTTTTTTTTTTTTTTTTCCTTTTTTCTTTTTTTTGGGCCCGGCTGCTCCTCTGCAGATACCGGCTGCCCTGTAGCTTAATTCATCTCCGCCTTGAATGAAGCGGCAGCATGTTGGCTTTCTCTCAAAAAAAAAAAAAAAGAAAAAAAAAACACTAGACACAATAGCGGCCCCACATCTCTCGAAGCGAGCGGACCTCCGCCAAAACGGAATCCAAGGTACATTTTTTCAGCTCGAAAATTCTCTTGTTTCTTTCCAACCAGATCGCCCACCAGGTAGCAGCAATTGTTAGCAAATCCTTTCCCCCAAGTGGTCCGCCTCTGCCACTACCCTTAACCAACGTTTTGTTTAGGAACAGCCTCTGCAGTACGGCCTGGACACTAGAACATCTCACAAACAAGTGATCCACCGATTCGTTCTCCTCTAAACAGAGAATACAACTCTCCTCGCCACTCCAACCTCGTTTGTGCAGATTATCCACCGTACGCACCCTTCCATGAATGATAAGCCAAATAAAAATCTTCACCTTCAGGAAAACTGTAATCATCCATAAGCGAATGAATCTTCTATCCCCTACACTCCTATCCTGCAAAAAATTGTAAACAGACTTAACGGTAAAACCTTCTGACTGTGTCCACCTCCATCTGATTCCATCTCTTCTGTTGCTGAGAACTACTTCTGGGATCGCCTCCTTATAAGAGACATAGTCCCCAGCACTTCTTAACTCTGAGATCTTTTATAAAAATAATAAAAGATAATAATAATAATAATAATAATAATAATAATAATAATAATAATGCCTATTGGTATTTATTTTTAAAATCATAATGGTCATTTTTTATAAATGTGTGGTGGGTTGCTTAGGTTGTGAAACAAATAAAAACATAATTTAAAAAATATATACAATAATTTTATATTCTTAAATATACAACTATTAGGGAGAGGGAGTTGTAATAATTATTTTTATAATTTGTGAATAAATTCACCGTATAAAAAATTTGTTTCACATAAAAAATTAGTTTTTTTTTTTTTTTTTTTGGTATTAATTTTTATTTTGAATCTCCATATATTTGGTATTAATCTTTACTATCGTGTGGTTGATATAATTTATAAATTACTTACGATTTCAATTATATTAAAAAAAGATAAATTATACAAGTAACCGAATAGAAAAAGTAGAATAATTTTATTTTATTTTGTAAATCAAGAGTTGTTAAACTATATAGTTCATTATATTAAAAAATATTATAAAAAATACAAAATAAAGAGTTTTATAGTTTTTTACCGCTAATCTTTTTATCTTAAAAATAATAAGACTTGAATGCTACTTTATTGTTGTCTTTTCATATTTTAAAGATACGTTTTAGATAAATTTTTCAAATCAAGTAATGGGAAATTAATTTTTACAATTTTTTTTATTTAATAATTTTGTTCCTTGAAAAAAAAAAGTAGAATTACTATGAACTATCGCATCAACTGGACCTTGAAATTAAATGAAAAAAAAAAATTTATAACAGAAGACACGTACTGTGGATTTGAATCATAACTTTTTTATTATTATTTATTTATTTATTATTTTATTAAGATGAATTATGAATTATTATATTATTATATTAAATTATATGGTCGTTTTAGACGGCTTAAAAAATATTTGAAAATTTATACTCTCGTATTAAGATGTTTAATTGATATTTTGTTTCTAATTTTTATTATGTGAACATAATAAGTCATTTTGTATTGTATATATATTTTTTTTTACATATTTATTTGACATTTATATATGATAATTCTTTTATAAAAAATATTTTTTTAACCTTTAAAAATAAAAATATATAAATATCTCCTCAACTATTTTTTATTTGACTTTCTTAATAAAAAATATATGGCGGCATCTTTTACTATATGGTATTTCTAAAGAAGCCCCTCAATTTTTTTTTTATTTTCAGTGAGATCGTCAACTTTATAATTACTTTAAATTTAAAATTTATATTTATTTATATATTAAAAAATTATCAAATTTAATAATTTTATATAATTATTAATTGTTAATTACTCATGTGCTTCTATTCTAAAAATATTATTAATTTAGTTGTGAAAAAATTATTATTTATTTGATTATTATATAAATTTTAATATTATGTGATATATATACACAAAATTTAAATTTAATATTAAAATAATTTTATATATTTTTTATTTGGGTTATTGCATACAGGTCTTTAAAAACATATCGAATAGCAAATATATCCCTACAAAATTCAACTTTTCATATTTATCTCTTCAAAAATACAACGTTATTCATATATATCCCTATCGTCTATCTTTGTTAGAAAAATCTAATTAATCATAGTTTAAATATTTAAACTTGGTTTGGAAAAAAAGAAAATTTACTTTTTTACCATTTTTATATTATAATCAGGGCTTTTAGAGAAATATATTTGTAAGCACAAAATTAACATTTCAATTATATTCTGTTAAAAAATAAATAGTAATAAACTAGAGGAATATATATATATATATATATATATATATATATATATATATATATATATATATATATATATATATATATATATATATATATATATATAATTTAGAATTTTTTAAAAAATTAATATAAAAAATTAAATTTTATAAGAATATATTTATTATTTGATATATTTTCAAGACTCCTATGCAATTAATCCTTTATATTTAGAATGCTAAACACGTGTGTATATATATAGAAGAGATTCACAAGGCGCTCTTTTTATTTTCTCTCTCTCTCTCTCTCTCTCTCTCTCTCTCTCTCAGACACACTTTCTCTCTCTTCCTCCTCTTCTCCTCCTCCTGTCCCATTTGATACCAATCACTCCATAGCCCAAGAATTGTAGAGCCCTCCATTTCCCCCCCCCCCCCCCCCCCCCCCCCCCATCAAGTTGAGATTTTGAGCCGAGAATCGGGCCTGTGCGGCGAAATCCTCAACTGGGTCTCGGTGATTTCGCCGCAATTGGCCTTTTGATCCGATTTCGGGAGGTGGGTGTCCTAATTCGATGTTCTTGATTTGGGGCATAAGTTTTTTTTCTTTTTTTTGGTTAATTTAGTGTGATTTCCATTTTGCTATGTGCTACATGTTACTTTGAGCTACGAACAATTTCTTGGAGAATAAGAAACAAGTTTAGTGTGAATTGGAGAATAAGAAACAAGTTTAGTGTGAATTGTGTAATGTGTGCATCAATCTTGTAATGCAAGAACAATATTAGCTCAATTAGATCGATCTTTTGTTGTTAATTGTTGCTAATTAATAAGTAGCGTTTGATTCCTCAGAATAGCGCGGAAAACTGTTTCCCGCACTTTTCATTTTTCGAACAAAAAAATTTTGAAAAAAAAAATACATTTTCAGCCAGAAAACTGTTTCTTGAAATGTTTTCTGGAGAACCGAACAAACCCTCATAAGGTTATGTAATTGGAGTAGTAGATTAGTATCGTATAAATTGTATGAGTAATGCACTATTATTATGTGGAGTCTGTTGAAATTTGAGTTTGTACGTGATTTTGATACTATTATGTCGAAATTCTATGCTCTTATTGCCTAAATCGAAGCCAATTTATACCGACGAAGAAGCTCTGTTCTTGGTTAGAAGTTCTGTTCTTGGTTTTTTTTCTTTATGCCGCAAACATTCTTTGCCATTTATCGGCGCCTCTAGTTTTGTTTAATTCTGTTGCATTGTGAGAAGTGTATTAAGAATTTTTCTGCGCAGGGACCTCGCTTTGCATCGAATCAATCTATATCTTGGAGCAGTCGGCTCTAATTTTGGCACTTCATGAGAGGTGTTTCGGACGACAACCCAATGTCCCAACCTTTGTCTCCTCAGGCCCAAATACATGGAGATACAGTTGATTCAAAAGGACTGATCAAGAGGGTCGAACTCGTGCGAGTTATGACGAAATCCCTATGTACTCTCGGCTATAAGAACACCGGGGAAGTTTTAGAGCAAGAATCGGGAATTCAGTTGCACTCCGATTCGGTAAACCTTTTCAGACAGCAAGTGCTCAGCGGAAATTGGGACGGAAGCTTGGCTGCATTGCATGAATTAGGCATTTCGGACGGCGAGATCGTGAAATCTGCATCGTTTCTGATACTGGAGCAGAAATTCTTGCAACTTTTGAGAACCGGCAAAGCTATGGACGCATTGGAGATTTTAAAGAAGGAAATCGCTCCTCTGGAGATCAACACGAAACGAGTCCACGAGCTCAGCAGTTGTTTGATTGATTTTGGTGAAACCGGAGGTGAATTTTCGAGCTCACCAACGAAGGTTCTGGAAGAGCTGCAGAAGGTGTTTCCTCCAGATTTAATGGTGGCCGAGAAAAGGTTGGAGCATTTGATTGAACAAGCGCTAACCATGCAAATAAAAGATTGCCCATTTCACAACTCTTCCTCATTTTCGTTATATGCCGACCATCGGTGCGGAAAAGATCAGATACCTTCTCAAACTAAGCAGGTGAGAATTACAGCATAACTAATTTGTCTCTTTGATTTAAAATATATTTATATACCCCTGTGGAAGTATCTCTTTACGTAGGTAACCTGCGAAGTTCGAATATTTATTTAGGCCCTTTTAGTTATGAAAATGCTCATATTTAAAACACTCTTTCAAATATGAAGCGGATGCGGCAATTTTTTTTTGTAGGAATTACACTTTTGAGGTGATTATATGAAAATTCAGAATTTTCAGAGATAATTTTGCAGGGATATATACGTAAAAGCCGACTAAGCCCTTTTTTTCCCTTTTTTCGGTGAAGGTATTGCAAGGTCACACTGATGAAGTTTCATTCGTGCGATTCTCAAATAGCGGCAGGTATTTAGCATCGTCATCCAGGGATAAGTCCGCCATTATTTGGGAGGTAATTCTGCTTCGTCGTCTTTTCTGATTTGTGAGAATTGTTTCGTTTTCCTCGAGAGTTAAAGCTGCTTTACCGCACTTTTCGTATGTAGTTTTCTTCTTCTTATCATATTTACAATGTTATTTTAGGTTAATGAAGAAGGGAAGCTGTCGCTGAAGCACACACTGCGCGGCCACAGGAGGCCGGTCTTGATGGCTGCGTGGAACCCCGACGATACACAGCTTCTCACGTGCGGCTTTGAAGAAGACCTTATACGTTGGGACGTCCAATCCGGGCAATGCATCCAAAGTTACCGACACAACAGCGACGGCTATATTTCCTGTGGATTCTGCTCTGACGGGAAAGAGCTCTTTTCATGCTCAGCCGACATGCAATTCTTCTCTATCGAATTGAATGGGTTAAATATTAGATCCTTTATACGGAACCGGACCGCAGATGCCTTCGACATGGCCGTGACGGAGGACAAACAGATTGTGATATTCACGAATACGGATTCATCTATTCAGCTGTTCGATAGAGCCTTAGAGAAGGAAATGTTTCTTGAGGAGGAGGACGTGATCACATCGTTCTCGTTATCGAAGGACGAGAACTTTTTGCTCATGGATTTACAGAATCAGGAGATTCATTTGTGGAGCATAAAGGGCGAGCCCAAGCTTGTTATGAGATTCAAAGGCCACAAGCGGAGCTGGTTGCAGATACGGTCGTGTTTCGGCGGGCTCGAGCAGGGTTTTGTTGCCAGCGGAAGTGAAGATAAACGGGTATGAATACGAAAACTCCGTAATTTTTATCTAGCATTCTTAGCAAACTTAGAAACTAATGTAGTTAGAGACCTTTCTGCAAAATATCATTTATGTGACATCGTATTGAAACAAAACATTCAATTTCTCATTTCCCTACATATGAACATAACTTTTGTTATGACAAAAGCGAAAGAGATCTAGTTCGTTGGGTGCGAAAATACCAAAAGAGAATCAAAAAAGAGAAGAAAAATAAAGCACACAAAATTTACGTGGTTCGGCCACTGTCCTACGTCCACGGGCGAAGACGGAGCGGAGACTTTCATTATAATCAAAGTGGTGTACAAAATATGCCTCTCTCACAAAACCCGAATCCTAAAATATATCCATACTCGGTATATTTATAATAGTGGCTAAATCCTAATACAATTAGAAATACGAATCCACTAAGATTAGAGATAATCTTTATAGGAATAGGCATAATTCAAATTTATCTTAATTGGATAAGCAAAACAAAATAGGGTTAGAAAACTTTCTAATTTTAGAATTCGAGACATATCTAACAACTTTGCATGCGGACTATATTTACGACTTTTTTTTGTATTTATTTGAGCAGGTCTATATATGGCATCGTGGCACGGGAAATCTCCTCGAAGCCCTCGAGGGCCACTCAGGCACGGTCAACTGCGTCAGCTGGAACCCCGCGAACCCTCACATGCTCGCCTCCTCGAGTGCCGACCGCACAATCCGCATATGGGGAACAAATAGAAGTTAATACAGGCCCTAAATCCGGCGATACTCAATCCAACAGAGTTGATCTAATGCTGATCGGTAACGGGAAATGATAGCATTCTAACAAATTCAAAAGCAGTCGAATTACTGATCACCAAATTCTTGCAGATTACTTGTACATAATTCTTTTACTTTTCTCCTTTGTTGTTGATCATAGCAAAACTAATATGTGCAAAGTGTCTGAATGCGCCGAATTGGTGCAGTGTAGTTGTCTTTAACTGTAACTAACAGTTCTTCCATTTAATTCTTGATGGAAGCATGATAGAAAATTTCATTTCAGAAATTCAAAATCCTCTCCATTTCTCTTCTTTTCATCCTTTAATCTGGGTATTATGTTATTTCAATTGTGAATTGCAAGCTCGAATACTTTCGAAAGCACTGCGGGGAAAGCGTGCTTCTGAAGAGATCTACGAAAACCTTTTTCCAGAGGAACCAAACAACCCCTTAACATCACATTATTCAATTTCAGAAGAGATCCACAAACACAACTTGGTGAAGTGAAAGAATAGAGGGCTAATAAGTCGAAATATTCAAACTCAAAACTGTGACATTCATTCTATTTGATCTATTCCAGCTCCAATCTGAATACAAGCGCAAATGCTTCAAACTGTTGCTACACTTGAAGTATAAATCGAAAAATTCCAAGGCAAAAGAAACAAAGTTCTCTCTAGATACAGTAAAAAAAATGGAGCATGATTACAACATCACAATTCTGGGACGTAATTGCACAAGCCTAAAACCGCAATTTCCCAGCGCCTTCTTTCGAAGGTAAACCTGTAAGTCTGATCAGCAATGGTCTGTTTTCCACCCGAAATGCCTATCTTTTCCTGGTCTTTAGTGGGGTTCAGGACTGCATGATTCCTTTTTTGTGGAAAACAAAGGTGCCCCTCCGAGTCAAAGTCTTCCTCTGGATTGCGGCTAGAAATCGGGTTTTGACTGCAGATAATCTTGCGAGGCGCGGCTGGCTGGGCCCCTCCATTTGCGTGTTTTGTTCCAGGAGCGATGAACATTTGGACCATCTCCTTTTCGCCTGTTCCTTCGCTAAAGCGTTGTGGCTGCGCCTACTTTCGAGGTACTCGGTCTCGATGGGTATGGGGACCGCTGAGCCACTATTGAGGGAACTGCCGTCTATTTGGTCCTCTCTTCGATCCTCTTTATCGGGTTTTGCATTGGATACTTTCGACACTTGTTTCGCGGCCACCTGTTGGGAGCTATGGAAGGAACGGAATGCGCGACTCTTCACGAATCGGCTAGCGACTGTCGCGGAGCTGGAGAGCAAAATTTTGGCTGAGACCGACTTCTGGATCACAATGTTGAGGATTCAAGAGAGGTAGAGGTATCAATTTACCACCTGGTGGCCTACTGCTTTTACTTTGGCAGAGTTGACTTTTCTCTACAAGGTTCTTGCTATGGATAATTAGCTGTCAAGGTTGCCGTTGGTGTCCATGTTGGACACATCTGTGTTCTTCTCTTATTACTCTATTTTGAGGTTGGGGTTCGGGGGTTTTCTTTGGTTGCGGCACTTTACTTTTGTTAGGATTAAGGCACTGTGATGTTGGTTGAACCCGCAGGGGAGGGCTAAGGCAGTTGGAGGGATTTACCTTTATATCTTTTCGTGGCGCTCAGGTTCGGTTTCTCAGCTGTGACCGCCGGAGCTGTATCTCTATCTCTGTAACCTTACTACTTGTTAGCAACGAGCGCACAAACTAAACAAAATCAATTGGCAATCACGACAAAGAAGTAAATCCAAAATTGCACGACAGAGAATTAACACACAGATTTACGTGGAAACCCTTTGCAGGGAAAAAACCACGGGCGAAAGAGAAGAGATTTCACTATGTAGAAAAGAGGGAATACAAGAGTTCGTGATGATACAATCACTCGATCTCTCTAGGACGAACAAAAGGAAAAATTAGGGTTTTCTCCTTAGCGGATCGGATCCGTACCGCGGGGGGCTCCTAGCGGCCCGAGCCCTTCGCTTCCACCATAGACATCCGCAAAATTTCTAGTCGCACCGCGAAGCCATCGGCGAACCTGAATCATAATATCGAAGCGATTCTGATTTTGAGTCACATCTAACACTACTTCACTTTCAAATAGGTTATATCCCTGTTTATTCAAAAAAAAAAAAAAAAAAAAAAAATAATAATAATAATAAAAAATAAATAAAAATAAAAATCAACTTAATCTGCCTCAAACATCAAACTCGATCCCTTCCAAAAAAAAAAAAACCTGTAATTTCAGATATAATTATCCGGTCAAATGGTTTTACGTATGCGTTATCTATGTTTGAATGTAGGAACGATTAATCCGGTAAGAACACATGCTTGATGGTCAGATTCACAGTTAGGTGTTTGGCTTCTTGGTCGGTCGTGAATCCCCGCATGATTTGGGAGCGCCCCCACGAGTGTTGATTGTACACCGAACATTTGCACGGCTTCGTTCGGTTATCGATCATGATGATCTCTTCTCTCATTCTCTCGATTAATTCGTCAATGAAAATGCGAATGATGTAACATGCAAGATGCTAATTGCGAGGTGTTGTTACCTACAGTAAAAGATTGCAGATTCAAATAAAGATGCTAAAAGAGAAAAGATCAAACATCTTTGATTCTTACAAACTCAAAAACACTAAAATAAAAAAAATGCTTCTGTGCTGCCAAGCAAACTCTTTCTGGGGATTGGCCCCACTGAGGATTGCAAAATCACTCTCATTCAGTACGCGAACGACACTCTATTCTTCTGTGCTGTCAAGAAAAAGTTTATGAGGAATCTCAAATTCCTGTGGTACCTGTTTGAATGGGCCTCCGGCCTTAGAGTTAATATGGAAAAATTTGAGCTCTACTATACAGGCAGGAAGGAGGCCAAGGCAGATGAACTCGCGTGCATCCTGGGATGTAAGGTCGGAACCTTACCAACGAATTACCTTGCTCTCCCTCTGTCTGACAGGATCTTAAAAAGGGATGTCTGGCGAGGAATTATTGATCGAATTCAAAGCAGGATTGACGGTTGGCAGGCCAAGCTGCTTTCTAGAGGTGGTAGGCTGACGCTAGTCAACGCTGTTCTAGCCAATCTACCCATCTACCTTCTATTTGTGTTCAAGGCACCGAAATGAGTTATCAAGCGGATTGAGGCACTTAGAAGGGATTTCTTCTGGGCTGGAGGTTTGAAAGAAGCTGGTAGGGGATGCCTAATTGAGTGGAAAAACGTATGCAGGAGACGGGATGAAGGCGGACTAGGTATTCTGGACCTCGCTACGATGAACGACGCCCTACTTACTAAATGGTGGTGGCGACTACTCACGTCACTGGAGCTCCAGTGGAGCAAACTCATTAGATCGCTTTACTATTCCAGGAGAAGACCCTTGTGGGAAGGTAGATCTTTCATACCAGCCTCGCTATGGTGGACGAGCGTCCTCAGCACCAAGGAAATCTTCAAATGGGGGGTGTCCTATGTGCTAGGCGATGGAAAACTGGTACATTTCTAGAGGGACGGATGGTGTGGAGAGGTGACTCTGCATTCCTTTTTTTCTGACATCTTTGAAGCAGTTGAGGATAAAAAGATTCAAATCTATAAGTGTTTCGACCCTAACGATTGGGACTGGAGAACGATCCTGAGAGGCTATGGACCGGGGAGGGAAACCGATATTGATCATATCCTCGAATTCAAAGACTTTCTTGAGGGTGTTGTGATTGGACAAAGGATTGATAGTGTGTCTTGGTGCTGGAACACCAAGGAAGGCTTCACCGTAAAATCTACGTACTCGATGCTTACGGATGGGGGCCTGAGGGATTCTCGCACCACAACTATTTGGAACTTAAGGCTCTCGATTAGAGTTCAGATTGTTGTGTCCAGTTTTTGGGAGCCCCCTTGCTTATACCACTCTCTGTATGACGGCAAAATAGGGTTCATCCCTGTTTAATCAAAAAAAAAAGATTGTTGTGTGGCTGATCCTCAAGAAGCGGCTTCTCACGGCTAACAATCTTGTTAAAAGGGGGTGGACGGGGAGCATTCTGTGCGTACTGTGTGGTACTGAACCAGAATCGGTGGACCACCTTTTCCTGAACTATGTATACACGAGGTTTGTGACGTGCACGGCTTTACCGGGGTTGGCCTGTGAGGACCCCAGCAACGACGTTAGACGGACTTGGGTGTTGAGGTCTGCAAGGGACGGGTCCGGGCCTCTTAAAAGTAACCTTATTGGTCAGGCAATCATCTGGTGGGTCATTTGGGTTGTTAGGAACAAAGCGATTTTTCAACTCTCTAGTACCGATCCCCTTTCCGCTGTCAGCTGGGTCGATCGATTGATTTCGGACTGGGGCTGATCGGTACGCTGCCTGGCGGGCGCGATCCGTCTTTGTAACCCCCACCCACCCCGCCTTCTTTCTTTCTTTTTTTTTTTTTTTTTTTTTCGATCCGAGACCATGCTGTCTCACTCCTGTTGCCTAATTCAACTTCCTAATTAATGAAAACGGGTAGCATGCTACCTTTCTCTCTCAAAAAAAAAAAAATCCTTTGATTCTATATGTATATATATATAGAGAGAGAGAGAGAGAGAGTAGAGCTTATATACTTTTAAAAATACTAGCCTAATCATGCTTGTAAATTTTTTATCATTGGATATGTATTGAGATTTGTACTATTTACTTTTTCTTTCTGTTTCTTTCGTTGACTTTATAATAACACAAATCTCAATGCAAATTCAATAATAAAAAATTTATAAATATATTTGAACTTATACTTTTTTGAAAGTATATAAGCTCTCTCTCTCTCTCTCCCTATATATATATATATATATATATATATATAAAAGAGATCCGCGCCTTTTTTTATTCTCTCTCTCTCACGCGCACACCACACACATTCTCTCTCTTCCTCCTCTTCTCCTCCTCCTCTCCCATTTGATACCAATCACTCCTTAGCCCAAGAATTGTAGAGCCCTCCATTTCCCCCATCAAGTTGAGATTTTGAGCCCAGAATCGGGCTTGTGCGGCGAAATCCTCAACAGGGTCTGGGCGATTTCGCCGCAATTGGCCTTTTGATCCGATTTCGGGAGGTGGGTGTCCTAATTCAATGTTCTTGATTTGGGAGATGAGTTTTTTTTTTTTTTTTTTCTTTTTTTTTTGCTTAATTTAGTGTGATTTTCGTTTTGCTATGTGTTGCATGTTACTCTGAGCTATGAACAATTTCTTGGAGAATAAGAAACTAGTTTAGTGTGAATTGCGTAATGTATGCACTAATCTTGTAATGCTAGAACAATATTAGCTCAATTAGATTGATCTTTTGTTGTTAATTGTTGCTAATTATAATAAGTGGTGTTTGATTCCTCGGAAAAGCGCAGAAAACTGTTTCCCGCCCTTTTCATTTTTCGAATACAAAATTTCGGAAAACGAACGAAACATACCCTAATAAGATTATGTAATTGGAGTAGTAGATTACTATTATATAAATTGTATAATTAATGCACTATTACTATGTGGAGTCTGTTGAAATTCGAGTTTGTACGTGATTTCGATACTATTATGTCGAAATTCTATGCTCTTATTGCCTAAATCGAAGCCAATTTATACCGACGAAGAAGTTCTGTTCTTGGTTTTTTTCTTTATGCCGCAAACATTCTTTGCCATTTATCGGCGTCTCTAGTTTTGTTTAATTCTGTTGCATTGTGAGAAGTATCAAGAATTTTTCTGCGCAGGGACCTCGCTTTGCATCGAATCAATCTATTTCTTGGAGCACTCGGCTCTAATTTTGGCACTTCATGAGAGGTGTTTCGGACGAACCGGCCGCGGAACGAATCGAATTCGCCGATAATTCATCTCCTCCGCATCATTCCAATCCTTCGGACAACCCAATGTCCCAACCTTTGTCTCCCCAGGCCCAAATACATGGAGATACAGTTGATTCAGAAGGACTGATCAAGAGGGTTGAACTCGTGCGAGTAATGACGAAAACCCTATATACTCTCGGCTATAAGAGCGCCGGAGCAGTTTTAGAGCAAGAATCGGGAATTCAGCTGCACTCCGATTCGGTAAACCTTTTCAGACAGCAAGTGCTCAGCGGAAATTGGGACGGAAGCTTGGCCGCATTGCATGAATTAGGCAATTTGGACGGCGAGATCGTGAAATCTGCATCGTTTCTGATACTGGAGCAGAAATTCTTGCAACTTTTGAGAAATGACAAAGTTATGGACGCATTGGAGATTTTAAGGAATGAAATCAGTCCTCTGGGGATCAACACGAAGCGAGTCCATGAGCTCTGCAGTTGTGTGATTAGTTTTGGTATAACCGGAAGCGAGTTTTCGAGCTCACCAACGAAGGTTCTGGAAGAGCTGCAGAAGGTGTTTCCTCCAGATTTAATGGTGGCCGAGAAAAGGTTGGAACATTTGATTGAACGAGTGCTAACCATGCAAATAAAAGATTGTCCATTTCACAACTCTTTCTCGCTTTCGTTATATGCTGACCATCGGTGCGGAAAAGATCAGATACCTTCTCTACCTACGCAGGTGAGAATTACGGTATAACAAATTTGTCTCTTTTATTTAAAATATATGTATATACCCCTGTGGTAGTATCTCTTAACGTGCCTAACCTGCAAAGTTTGAATATTGTCCTTTTTTTCGGTGAAGATGTGGCTACGTCACACTGATGAAGTTTGGTTCGTGCGTTTCTCAAATAGTGGCAGATATTTAGCATCGTCATCCAGGGATAAGTCCGCCATTATTTGGGAGGTAATTTTGCTTCGTTCGTCTTCTCCAATTTGCGAGAATTATTTCGTTTCCCCCGAGAGTTAAAGCTGCTTTACGGCACTTTTAGTATGTAGTTTTCTTGTTCTTATCATATATTCAACGCCATTTTAGGTTAATGAAGAAGGGAAGCTGTCGCCGAAGCACACACTGGGTGGCCACCAGAAGCCAGTCGTGATGGCGGCATGGAATCCCGATGACACGCAGCTTCTCACGTGTGGCATGGAAGAAGACCTTAGACGTTGGGACGTCCAATCCGGGCAATGCATCCGAAGATACCGACACAACAGCTGTGGCTATGTTTCCTGCGGGTTCTTCTCCGACGGGAAAATGTTGTTTACATGCTCAACCGACAAGAACTTCTGCTCTGTCGAATTGAATGGGGAAGTTGTTAAAAGCTTTGAAGGGCACCGGAACGCAAAAATCACCGACATGGCCGTGACGAAGGACAAAAAGATTTTGATATTCACAGATAAGGAATCGACTATTCGACTGTTGGATACGGCCTTACAGAAGGAAAGGTTTCTTGAGGAGGAGCACATGATCACATCGTTCTCGTTATCGAAGGACGAGAACTTTTTGCTCGTGGATTTAGTGAATCAGGAGATACATTTGTGGAGCATAAAGGACGAGCCCAAGCTTGTTATGAGATACAAAGGCCACAAGCGGACCCGGTTGTTGATACGGTCGTGCTTCGGCGGGCTCGAGCAGGGTTACGTTGCCAGCGGAAGTGAAGATAAACGGGTATGAATACGAAAACTCCGTAATTTTTATCCAGCATTCTTAGCAAACTTAGAAACTCATGCAGTTAGAGACCTTTCTGCGAAATATCGTTTATGTGGCATCGTATTGAAACAAAAGCATTCAATTTCTCGTTTCCCTACATATGAACATAACTTTGCATGCGGACTATATTTACGACTTTTTTTTGTATCTATTTGAGCAGGTCTATATATGGCATCGAGGCACGGGAAATCTCATCGAAGCCCTCAAGGGCCACTCGGGCGCGGTCAACTGCGTCAGCTGGAACCCCGCGAACCCTCACATGCTCGCCTCTGCAAGCGACGACCGCACAATCCGCATATGGGGAACAAAAAGATGTTAATACAGGCCCTATATCTTGCGATACTCAATCCAACGGAGTCGATCTAATGCTGATCGGAAACGGGAAATGATAGCATTCTAACAAATTCAAAAGCAGTCGAATTACTGATCACCAAATTCTTGCAGATTACTTGTACATAATTCTTTTACTTTTCTCCTTTGTTGTTGATCATAGCAAACTAATCTGTGCAAAGTGTCTGAATGCGCCGAATTGGTGCAGTGTAGTTGTCTTTAACTGTGACTAACAGTTCTTCCATTTAATTCTTGATGGAAGCATGATAGAAAATTTCATTTCAGAAATTCAAAATTCTCTCCATTTCTCTTCTTTTCATCTTTTAATTGGGGTTTTATGTTATTTCAATTGTGAATTGCAAGCTCGAATACTTTCGAAAGTACTGCAGGGAAAGCGTGCTTCTGAAGAGATTTATGAAAAACTTCTTTTCCAGAGAAAAAAAAGTTTTCATAACTTTTCGAGGAACCTAACACCCCCTTAACATCACATTATTCAATTTGAGAAGAGATTCACAAACACAACTTGGTGAAGTGAAAGAATAGAGGAATAATTAGTTGAAAATTGAAACATTCAAACTCAAAACTGTGACATTCATACTCAGCAATAAAAAAAAAAAAAAAAGAAAAAAAAAAAAAAAAAAAGAAAAAAAAAAAAGAAGTGAACTTTTGAACAGTGTGATTGATCAGACAAGTACCAAGCGCTTTCGGTATCCTTCTTTCATTTCTGAATTTGCTTGCGAACAGTCCTTGCATTAGTATGAATTCGTTGACTGCCTAAGGGCACTCCATCTTGACGAATTCCCAATGAACAAGATGATCTTGACCTATCATTTGTTCAATTTGGTCGATCTGATACTTAGTTAACTCATTCATCTTGATGTTCCCACTGATACCTAATCGATAACGAAGCTGAATGGCTTTTTTAGGTTCAATTCCATCCACTTTTGTTGAGGCAATTCTGACTTGTTCATCGGGAAGTGATCTAGCTCCTGAGATATATGACATTCTTTATCTCAAATTACTCGTAGCACGGCAACATCTTTCATTCACATTGTTTAGATCCAATGTGAATGAAAGATGTTGGATCCGGTTTAGATCCAACATTGTTGGGTTCTATTCACAGAAGAAGGAATTGTTCTATCGTCGGGTGCAGGTAGGCTAAAGACGGAATAGGTAGTGTATAAAAATTCGGATATGTTTAAATGTGTTTTTTTGCATCTTTTTTTCAGTGTGATTTAAAGTGTGTTTGATTCAGCTTAGCTCAAAAGCGCTTCTTCCAGCTGAAAAATTGCATTTTTTTTTTTTTTTGAGAGTAAGGCAGCATGCTGCCGCTTCATTCATTACGGTTGTGAATTTAGCAAAGGGGAGGGGCATCCGAAGGCTGCGGGAAGCAGCGGCCCAAAAAAAAAAAAAAAAAAAAAAAAAAGACACCGAACTAGACACAGAATTTGGTCCAGTAAGACCGAAACAGCCTGATGTCGCCGAGGATCTGTCGAAGGGGGCGGGACTGATTTTCGAAGATCCTTCTATTCCTCTCCAGCCAACTGAACCACCACGTGGCCGCGATGGTGATGAGCGCTCTCTTGCCCAGACTCCCTTTCTTGAGAGTATACGTCTCCCACAAACAGTCGACAGTTAAGATATTACGGATCTCCAATTTGTTTGGCAGTAGGGTCCCCAGCAGTGCTTGTGCGGTTGCGCAGGAGATAAAAAGGTGGTCCGCAGTTTCGTCGTTCCCGTGACAGAGAACACAGCTTGAAGGCCCGGTCCAGTTTCTTAAGCGTAGTATGTCTCTAGTTAGCACCCTCCGTCTGAGAACGAGCCAAATGAAAACTTGCACCCTCCGTCTGAGAACGAGCCAAATGAAAACTTTTACTTTCAAAGGCGACTTAATCTTCCACAGTTGGACGAATCTGGAGTCAACTACCCCGCTATCTTGTAAGACGCAGTACGCCGCCTTTATAGAGTAAAGCCCGGTTGTCGCCCAACGCCAGTGGACTTCGTCTGTGCTGCTGGCTAGGTGGATGTTTGCCGTGATCAATTTGAGCTGTGAAATCTGTACATCGAGATCTGGTGACCCTGGGGTAAGGCCATCCAGTATCTTCGCCCAATTCCAGCCGCTCGAGTCCTGGCAGTCCTTTATCCGGAGATTCTTGTTGGTGACCCGTTGATAGATGCCATGAAATTGGGTTGATAGGCTTGAGTTCCCAATCCAAATATCCACACAAAACCCCGTCAATTCTCCGTTCCCCACCGACCCCGTCAAACCCCGTCAATTGCATTTTTTTTGTTTACATGATTGTAATCCTTTAGTAGGAACCCAAACACATCATCACACAGCAAAAGGTTTGCATTTTTTTTATTTTAGTGTTTTTGAGTTTGTAAGAATCAAAGATGTTTGATCTTTTCTCTTTTAGCATCTTTATTTGAATCTGCAATCTTTTACTGTAGGTAACAACACCTCGCAATTAGCATCTTGCATGTTACATCATTCGCATTTTCATTGACGAAATAATCGAGAGAATAAGAGAAGAGATCATCATGTTCGATAACCGAACGAAGCCGTGCAAATGTTCGGTGTACAATCAACACTCAAAAGCCGAATCAAGAACAAATTTGAACTCGTGGGGGGGCTCCCAAATCATGCGGGGATTCACGACCGACCAAGAAGCCAAACACCTAACTGTGAATCTGACCATCAAGCATGTGTTCTTACCGGATTAATCGTTCCTACATTCAAACATAGATAACGCATACGTAAAACCATTTGACTGGATAATTATATCTGAAATTACAGGTTTTTTTTTTTTTTGGAAGGGATCGAGTTCGATGTTTGAGGCAGATTCAGTTGATTTTTATTTTTTAAGATGTGATCAGACTTACAGGTTTACCTTCGAAAGAAGGCGCTGGGAAATTGCGGTTTTAGGCTTGTGCAATTACGTCCCAGAATTGTGATGTTGTAATCATGCTCCATTTTTTTTACTGTATCTAGAGAGAACTTTGTTTCTTTTGCCTTGGAATTTTTTGATTTATGCTTCAAGTGTAGCAACAGTTTGAAGCATTTGTGCTTGTATTCAGATTGAAGCTGGAATAGATCAAATAGAATGAATGTCACAGTTTTGAGTTTGAATATTTCGACTAATTAGCCCTCTATTCTTTCACTTCACCAAGTTGTGTTTGTGGATCTCTTCTGAAATTGAATAATGTGATGTTAAGGGGGTGTTTGGTTCCTCTGGAAAAAGGTTTTCGTAGATCTCTTCAGAAGCACGCTTTCCCCGCAGTGCTTTCGAAAGTATTCGAGCTTGCAATTCAGAATTGAAATAACATAAAGCCCAGATTAAAGGATGAAAAGAAGAGAAATGGAGAGAATTTTGAATTTCTGAAATGAAATTTTCTATCATGCTTCCATCAAGAATTAGATGGAAGAACTCTTGGAGTTACATTTAAAGACAACTACACTGCGCCAATTCGGCGCATTCAGACACTTTGCACATATTAGTTTTGCTATGATCAACAACAAAGGAGAAAAGTAAGAGAATTATGTACAAGTAATCTGCAAGAATTTGGTGATCAGTAATTCGATTGCTATCATTTCCCGTTTCCGATCAGCATTAGATCGACTCCGTTGGATTGAGTATCGCCGGATTTAGGGCCTGTATTAACGTCCTTTTGTTTCCCATATGCGGATTGTGCGGTCGTCGCTCGCAGAGGCGAGCATGTGAGGGTTCGCGGGATTCCAGCTGACGCAGTTGACTGCGTCTGAGTGGCCCTCGAGGGCTTCGAGGAGATTTCCTGTGCCTCGATGCCATATATAGACCTGCTCAAATAGATACAAAAAAAAGTCGTAAATATAGTCCGTATGCAAAGTTATGTTCATATGTAGGGAAACGAGAAATTGAATGCTTTTTTTTTCTTTTTTTTTTTTTGAGAGAGAGAAGGTAGCATGCTACCGCTTCATTCAAGTAGTAAATTGAATGCTTTTGTTTCAATACGATGTCTTATAAACGATATTTTGTAGAAAGGTCTCTAACTACATAAGTTTCTAAGTTTGCTAAGAATGTTGGATAAAAATTACGGAGTTTTCGTATTCATACCCGTTTATCTTCACTTCCGCTGGCAACTAAACCCTGCTCGAGCCCGCCGAAGCACGACCGTATCAGCAGCCGGTTCCGCTTGTGGCCTTTGAATCTCATAACAAGCTTGGGCTCGCCCTTTATGCTCCACAAATGAATCTCCTCATTCACTAAATTCACGAGCAAAAAGTTCTCGTCCTTCGATAACGAGAACGATGTGATCACGTGCTCCTCCTCAAGAAACATTTCCTTGTCTAAGGCTATATCCAACAGCTGAATAGATGAATCCGTATCCATGAATATCGCAATCTGTTTGTCCTTCGTCACGGCCATGTCGGTGATATTTGCGGTCCGGGTCCGTATAAAGGATCTAATATTTAACCCATTCAAGTCGATAGAGAAGAATTGCATGTCGGCTGAGCATGAAAAGAGCTCTTTCCCGTCGGAGCAGAATCCGCAGGAAATATAGCCATAGCGGTCGTGTCGGTAAGTTTGGATGCATTGCCCGGATTGGACGTCCCAACGTATAAGGTCTTCTTCAAAGCCGCACGTGAGAACCTGCGTGTCGTCGGGGTTCCAGGCGGCCATCAAGACCGGCTTCTTGTGGCCATGCAGTGTGTGCTTCAGCGACAGCTTCCCTTCTTCATTAACCTAAAATAACATTGTAAATATGATAAGAACAAGAAAACTACATACTAAAAGTGTGGTAAAGCAGCTTTTAACTCTCGGGGGGAAAGGAAATAATTCTCGCAAATCGGAGGAGACGACGAAGCGAAACTACCTCCCAAATAATGGCGGACTTATCGCTGGATGACGATGCTAAATATCTGCCGCTATTTGAGAATTGCAAGAACCAAACTTCATCAGTGTGACCTTGCAATACCTTAACCGAAAAAAGGAAAAAAAAAGGCTTAGTCGGCTTTCACGTATATATCCCTGCAATATTATCCTAGAAAAATCTGAATTTTCATATATTCACCTCAAAAGTGTAATTCCTACAAAAAAATTAGCCGCATCCGCTTCATATTTGAAAGAGTGTTTTAAATATGAGCATTTTCATAACTAAAAGGGCCTAAATAAATATTCAAACTTCGCAGGTTACGTAGGTAAAGAGATACTTCCACATGGGTATATAAATATATTTAAAATCAAAGAGACAAATTTGTTATACTGTAATTCTCACCTGCGTAGTTTGAGAAGGTATCTGATCTTTTCCGCACCGATGGTCGGCATATAACGAAAATGAGAAAGAGTTGTGAAATGGGCAATCTTTTATTTGCATGGTTAGCGCTTGTTCAATCAAATGCTCCAACCTTTTCTCGGCCACCAATAAATCTGGAGGAAACACCTTCTGCAGCTCTTCCAGAATCTTCGTTGGTGAGCTCGAAAACTCACCTCCGGTTTCACCAAAACCAATCAAACAACTGCTGAGCTTGTGGACTCGCTTCGTGTTGATCCCTAGAGGAGTGATTTCCTTCCTTAAAATCTCCAATGCGTCCACAACTTTATCGGTTCTCAAAAGTTGCAAGAATTTCTGCTCGAGTATCAGAAACGATGCAGATTTCACGATCTCGCCGTCCGAAATGCCTAATTCATGCAATGCAGCCAAGCTTCCGTCCCAATTTCCGCTGAGCACTTGCTCTCTGAAAAGGTTTACCGAATCGGAGTGCAACTGAATTCCCGATTCTTTCTCTAAAACTGCTCCGGCGTTTTTATAGCCGAGAGTATTTAGGGATTTCGTCATTACTCGCACGAGTTCGACCCTCTTGATCAGTCCTTTTGAATCAACTGTATCTCCATGTATTTGGGCCTGGGGAGACAAAGGTTGGGACGTCAGGTTGTCCGAAGGATTGGAATGATGCGGAGGAGATGAATTATCGGCGGATTTCCCTAATTCTGGAGAAGATGGTTTGATTCGTTTCGCGGCTGGTTCGTCCGAAATGCCTTCCATTTAGTGCCAAAAATCAGCACATACTAATGCAAGAAAAGGTATGCGTACATCAAATCAGAGCCGGCTGCTCCAAGAAATAGATTGATTCGATGCAAAGAGAGGTCCCTGCACAGAAAAATTCTTAATACACTTCTCACAATGCAACAGAATTAAACAAAACTAGAGGCGCCGATAGATGGCAAAGAATGTTTGCGACAAAAAGAAAAAAACCAACAACAGAACTTCTTTGTCGGTATAAATTGGCTTCAATTTTGGCAATACGAGCATAGAATTTCGACTTCCCGTAGAAACTCGAATTTCAACAGACTCCACATAATCTTCCTATATCCATTTTTTTTTTCACTTGCTAATTATATACTTAACCTTAATTCTTCGATGAGAGGACGAAACGAAACATAATGGCGCAATCAAATTAAGCTACATATCATTGTTCTTGTAACTAAAAAGAGATGGTGATCGACATAACAAGGAGGAAATTCCTTTCCAATAGTTACAAAGAATCAAATCAATTTTTTAAGTCTACAAGCATTAATATTAAGAAAGATAATCATCAAGAACAATAAGAAAGGCCTCTCAATTGTGAACACTATTCTTCTAACATTATAAACAAGACATTTCCATCATATTGATCCCCCGACTACGACAATAATAGAGCATTAATTATACAATTTATATGATAGTAATCTACTACTCCAATTACAATAACCTTATTAGGGTTTGTTCGGTTCTCCGGAAAACATTCCAAGAAACAGTTTTCTCGCTGAAAAAGTTTGTTTTCCGAAATTTTGTATTCGAAAAATGAAAAGGGCGGGAAACAGTTTTCCGCGCTTTTCCGAGGAATCAAACAGCACTTATTATAATTAGCAACAATTAACAACAAAAGATCAATCTAATTGAGCTAATATTGTTCTAGCATTACAAGATTAGTGCATACATTACACAATTCACACTAAACTAGTTTCTTATTCTCCAAGAAATTGTTCATAGCTCAGAGTAACATGCAACACATAGCAAAACGAAAATCACACTAAATTAACCACACACACACAAAAAAAAAAAAAAAAAAAAAAAAAAAAAACCTCATGCACCAAATCAAGAACATCGAATTAGGACACCCACCTCTCGAAATCGGATCAAAAGGCCAATTGCGGCGAAATCGCCGAGACCCAGTTGAGGATTTCGCCGCACAAGCCCGATTCTGGTCTCAAAATCTCAACTTGATGGGGGAAATGGAGGGCTCTACAATTCTTGGGCTATGGAGTGATTTGTATCCAATGGGAGAGGAGGAGAAGAGGAGGAAGAGAGAGAATGTGTGTGTGTGTGTGTGAGAGAGAGAGAGAGACTACAAAGAGTGCCCTGTGAATCTCTTCCATATATATAGGCTACGTTTGGGTGGTATATAAGTAAGAATCAAGCATTTAAGTATTCATAGGTATATACCGTATCAACACGATAATTTAAAAATATATTTTTTAATATTACTAAATAATTATTTGAATAAATTTTAAAATATTTGATTAAAATACAAAATAAATAATTAAAAAATTTTGTTGCTAAAATAAAATAAATATTTCATGTCATTATGTATAGATACACATGTATTTTTTTTAAATAAATATTTCATAGTCCTTTTCTAGAATAAGACCGGTTCCTATTTAAAAAAAAATTAATTAAAATAAATATAATTTTAATTATTGTATTAATCTTTTAATTAATCTAATTATTTTATTAACTGATTATCTAACCATTAGATAATTAACTAATTAAATTATTTATAGTTATTTATTATTAATAATACTCATTATTATTATTTAGTCGAGACTCGTCATACACTTCCGACTACTGACTGACGTTCTTGTTAGCCCAAACATACACACAGCAACCCGGCCCACTAATAATAATAACTCGTTATGCTCAAACCACAATCCAAAATGCGTAAGTCCAGTTATTATTACTAATATTCATATCTTTTATATATCCAATCACAAATTCATTACATCTGATGTAAAATTATTAGAGAATCTCATATTTTAAAGCCCAAAAGAAAAGAGATTAATTTTACACTTCTAGATTAGATATTTATAAAGTTATACTGATGTTATTTAATACAGGGTTGAATCAGTAATCGAACAAATTATTTTTTATCCAATAATATTTTCTGCCTATAATAATTTCAAAAAAAAAAAATAAGCAATAGAAAAATAAAAATTATTATTATTATTCTTAGTATGATTATGTCCCTTGGGAGTCCACAGATAAAGTGGTGAACCGGGTCCACGCAATATCTTACACAGTACACGTGCTCACGAGGAAAGGAGCCAACAAAATGAACGGATGTGATTAAGACCAGAGAAAATGGACGGCTACGATTACGATCCGGCCCTCTTCGATTCGATCTCTCCCCCTCTCTCTCTCTCTTTCTCTCTCATCATCGCTCTCTCTCTCTCTACCCCGCGCGATGAACGGCGGAGATCTCCCGGCCCCCTCCGGCGACGGAGAAGCGGTGGAGGAGGCGGAGAAGGTCGCCGGAGAGGAGGAGGAGGAGGACCGGTGCGGCGGCGGCGACGGAGCGGCGGAGGCGGAGGACGTCGCCGGAGAGGAGAAGGGGGAGAAGGAGCTGGGCGGCGGCGGCGGCGGCGGCGCAGTGGAGGGCGGAGGGGAGGCGCTCGGGAGGGCGATCGCGGCGGCGCTCGGTGGCGTGATGAGGGAGTTCGACGCCAGAGCCGAAGGCGCCGCGCGGAGCCAGGGCGAGCTCGCTCTCTCCCTCGATCGCCTCACCCGAGGTCTCTCTCTCACTCTCTCTCCAATTCAAATTTGGGCTTGGAGCGAATTAGGGTTTCAAGGGGAGGGTAGTTTTTAATCTAATAATTTTTAGTTAATTTGTTCAAATTCTAGTTCGGAGAGGGAATTCTCAGTTAGGTGATAGTATTTGAATTTTTGAAGTTCAAAATCCTATTTTTATTTGATTTGTAAACGAGGTTCCCAATTAATTTCTATCTAAAGTTTGATATCCAACAGTTAATTAGGGTTTCAAGGGGTTTTTAATTCGATACTATTTAGTCGATTACTATTAATCTGGAGAGAGAATTCTATTGAAGCCAAAATCAGATTTTAATGTAATTTCTGACACGAACTTTGATTATTTAACATTTATTAATGTTAAAAATCTGATTAGAATATCATGGTTGAATCGAAATAGGGTTTCATGTGTTGTTCAATGTGGTTTGCAGCTGCTGTTATGTGAGTTTTAGGGGAATTTTAATTAATGTTCACTAGGAAATCAATTTTTGGTTTTTTTTTTTAATTTGATTTGCAAAGATTTTTTTGAAACTTGCAAATAAGAATATATCTACCAATTTCATTTTTGTTCGAAACTGAATTTTGTTCAGCCACAAAAGTAAAAGGGTGTTAGCATCTCTGCTAGATCTTCCTGCGCTTTTGCACGAAATGTTGTTACCGCTTCTGTACGCAGCTCTACTCAAACATCATCTCTGCGTAAG
This sequence comes from Tillandsia leiboldiana, assembly GCA_029204045.2. NCBI lineage: Eukaryota > Viridiplantae > Streptophyta > Magnoliopsida > Poales > Bromeliaceae > Tillandsia > Tillandsia leiboldiana. Next base: position 873,485 of record CM055072.1, on the reverse strand, counting down.
TTTGACCAAATTTATCATTCTATGTCGGTAATTTTCGTATTGAATATGTTTGTGTAATGCTTCGCCTTCGCTTGCATCATATGCCATTTATTTCCCATGTCACGAGAGCGTCGATGTAAAGCTGCGAATTTGGGATTTGAGTCGATATGTTCGTGGTTGCTAACGATTTAGCATTTCACGCAGAGCTAGACAAACTGTTAGAAGGCGCGCCATCGCTGTTCGTTATGCAACACGCGGCCAAGATCTCCTTTATTCGTAAGAGAGTTGCGGCTCTTAATTTGCTCTTGGGGTCGATACAAAGACGCGTAGATAACATCGACCGGATCCTCTCTACAGGCATACCGAGTGGTATTTCCTTTGGCAACTTCTACATATTTGTCCCCGCAAAATCATCTATTTACGCACATAATCTATCTTATTTTCATTACATACGTACCCTTTAAAATCTGATTTTGTATGTTTAAAGTCATATATGTTAAGGAATTTGGTTTTCGAAGGGCATATATGAAAATTCAGATTTTTCAGAGACATGTGCATGGAGATAATTAGGCTGGAATACTATCGATAGCACCAAGTCATTGGTGCTACTAAGTTTTTAGCCCTTGGATAAAGAGATGTGCGGTTAGGATGATAGTGGTCCCCTAGGGTTTAGTGGGTGGTTGGTTGAATAGTAAAAATCTTAGGGGGCCACTATAATCCCAACCATACATACTTTCATCCAAGGGCTAAAAACTTGATAGCACCAATTGCTTGGTGCTATCGATAGTATTCCAGCCGGACTCTCTATATATATATCCTCTCTCTTTCTAAAGCATGATTGTTCAAGTGCTTTTCGCTGAGTGAGACCTCAAAGTAAAATTTATTTGCAGATACTCGGCCACCTGACACAGTGGAAACATCGACATTGACTTTGTAATTTAGATCTTCACTTTCTTTTTAGAGGTATGTTCGCATAAAGCATGCATTTTACAATCATGACTATGAGAAGAGCATTGATGATGCATTAGTTTTCTTTCCCTAGAAAAAATTCTAATATTTGTTTAGTCGACGATGTTGTTAAATTTTCTTCTTTGCCCGCTTCATTGTAGGAACCATTGTTTTAGTTTGGATACATTCCTTTGATGAAGAGTGATTACATGGTTGTTTCTCATGAGAACTCTACATGAGAGAGTCCGGCTACTATACTGTCAATAGCACCAAGCACTTGGTGTTATCAAGTTTTCTACAGTTAGATCTATCCCTTTGACCATTTTCACCTCTTAGATCATATTATTCCACCAACCACCCTCTAAACCTTAGGAGACCACTATCATCCTAACTGCACATCTCTTCATCCAAGGGTCGAAAACCTAATAGTATCAATGACCAGGTTAGAATATTATTAATAGCACCAAGTCATTGGTGCTATTAGATTTTCGGCCCATGGACGAAGGGATGTGCGGTTAGGAAGATAGTGCTCCCCCGGGGTTTAGTGGGTGATTAGTGAAATAGTATGATCTAAGAGGTGGAAATGGTCAAAGGAGTAAATCTAACGGCGGAAAATTTGGTAGCACCAAGTATTTGGTGCTATTGACAGCATTGTAGTCGGACTCTATGTATATAATATATATATATATATATATATATATATATATATATATATATATATATAGTAAAAATGTAGATAACCCCTTTGATATATCGATTTGCTCTTTACCCCCGACAAATTGAAGGAACATGTTAATGTTTCAAAAATTTTGGGGATTATTTGTAGGATTTGATTATGAAGAGGGGATAAAGTGCAAATGTGATATATCTTGTTGGGGTTTCTACACTTTAGCTGTCAAATATGTAGGATAATAGTTGATGATGATATATAGGTAATGGTTTTATAGTTACATGGATTAGATCATTAGAGAAGTAATAGCTGTAGCCTACATTAGCGGGAAAAAAAAAAAAAAAAAAAAGACTTTAAGAATTGTTTATTACAATAACTAATGCTTTTTATAGTTGCCATCAAGCACGCGTTATTACCAGATTAATCGTTCCTACATTCAAACATAGATAACACATACGTAAAACCATTTGACCGGATAATTATATCTGAAATGACTAACATGTTGCTTACAAAATTACAGGGTTTTTTTTTGGAAGGGATCGAGTTCGATGTTTGAGGCAGATTCAGTTGATTTTTATGTTTAAGATGTGATCAGACTTACAGGTTTACATTCGAAAGAAGGCGCTGGGGAATTGCGGTTTTAGGCTTGTGCAATTACATCCCAGAATTGTGATGTTGTAATCATGCTCCATTTTTTTTACTGTATCTAGAGAGAACTTTGTTTCTTTTGCCTTGGAATTTTTTGATTTATATTTTCAAGTGTAGCAACAGTTTGAAGCATTTGTGCTTGTTTTCAGATTGAAGCTGGAATAGATCAAATAGAATGAATGCCACAGTTTTGAGTTTGAATGTTTCAACTTATTTTAGCCCTCTATTCTTTCACTTCACCAAGTTGTGTTTGTGGATGGATCTCTTCTGAAATTGAATAATGTGATGTTAAGGGGGTGTTTGGTTCCTCTGGAAAAAGGTTTTCGTAGATCTCTTCAGAAGCACGCTTTCCCCTCAGTGCTTTCGAAAGTATTCGAGCTTGCAATTCACAATTGAAATAACATAAAACCCAAATTAAAGGATGAAAAGAAGAGAAATGGAGAGAATTTTGAATTTCTGAAATGAAATTTTCTATCATGCTTCCATCAAGAATTAAATGGAAGAACTGTTAGTTACAGTTAAAGACAACTGCACTGCGCCAATTCGGCGCATTCAGACACTTTGCACATATTAGTTTTGCTATGATCAACAACAAAGGAGAAAAGTAAAAGAATTATGTACAAGTAATCTGCAAGAATTTAGTGATCAGCAATTCGACTGCTTTTGAATTTGTTAGAATGCTATCATTTCCCGTTTCCGATCAGCATTAGGTCGACTCCGTTGGATTGAGTATCCCCGGATTTAGGGCCTGTATTAACATCTTTTTGTTCCCCATATGTGGATTGTGCGGTCGTCGCTCGCGGAGGCGAGCATGTGAGGGTTCGCGGGGTTCCAGCTGACGCAGTTGACCGCACCCGAGTGGCCCTTGAGGGCTTCGAGGAGATTTCCCGTGCCTCGATGCCATATATAGACCTGCTCAAATAAATACAAAAAGAAGTGGTAAATATAGTCAGAAACTGAATGCTTTTGTTTCGATACGATGTCATATAAACGATATTTCGCAGAAAGGTCTCTAACTACATAAGTTTCTAAGTTTGTTAAGAATGCTGGATAAAGATTATGGAGTTTTCGTATTCATACCCGTTTATCTTCACTTCCACTGGCAATGAAACCCTGCTCGAGCCCGCCGAAACACGACCGTATCAGCCACCGGGTCTGCTTGAGGCCTTTGAATCTCATAACAAGCTTGGGCTCGTCCTTTATGCTCCACAAATGAATCTCGTCATTCACTACATCCACAAGCAAAAAGTTCTCATCCTTCGATAACGAGAACGTTGTGATCCCGTGCTCCTCCTTAAGAGACATTTCCTTCTCTAAGGCTATATCCAACAGCTGAATAGATGAATCCGTATCCGCGAATATCACAATCTGTTTGTCCTTCGTCACGGCCATGTCGAAGACATTTGCGGTCCGGTTCCGTATAAAGGATCTAATATTTAACCCATTCAAGTCAATAGAGAAGAATTGCATGTCGGCTGAGCATGAAAAGAGCTCTTTCCCGTCGGAGCAGAATCCGCAGGAAATATAGCCGTAGCGGTCGTGTCGGTAAGTTTGGATGCATTGCCCGGATTGGACGTCCCAACGTATAAGGTCTTCTTTCAAGCCGCACGTGAGAAGCTGCGTGTCGTCGGGGTTCCACGCAGCCATCAAGACCGGCTTCTGGTGGCCGTGCAGTGTGTGCTTCAGCGACAGCTGCCCTTCTTCACTAACCTAAAATAACATTGTAAATATGATAAGAACAAGAAAACTACATACTAAAAGTGCGGTAAAGCAGCTTTAACTCTCGAGGAAAACGAAATAATTCTCACAAATCAGAAAAGACGACGAAGCAGAATTACCTCCCAAATAATGGCGGACTTATCCCTGGATGACGATGCTAAATACCTGCCGCTATTTGAGAATCGCACGAATGAAACTTCATCAGTGTGACCTTGCAATACCTTAACCGAAAAAAGGGAAAAAAAGGGCTTAGTCGGCTTTCACGTATATATCCCTGCAAAATTATCCCTGAAAAATCTGAATTTTTATATAATCGCCTAAAAAGTGTAATTCCTACAAAAAAATAGCCGCACCCGCTTCATATTTGATAAAGTATTTTAAAGATGAGCATTTTCATAACTAAAAGGGACTAAATAAATATTCAAACTTCGCAGATTACGTACGTAAAGAGATACTTCCACATGGGTATATAAATATATTTAAAATCAAATAGACAAATTTGTTATACTGTAATTTTTTTTTTTTTTTTTTTGAGAAAAAGGCAGCATGCTGCCGCTTCATTCATAACGAAGTGAATTTAGCAGATGGGCAACCGATGTTTGCGAAGAGCAAGCGGGCCCGAAGAAGAAAAAAAAAAAAAAAAAAAAAAAAAAAAAAAAAAACATTAAGTACAGAACTTGAGCCAGTTAGAGCGACAAGAACGGGCAAGCGCAAGAATAGCTCCGAGGGGTTGCTTTTGGTTGTTGAAGCACCTCCTGTTCCGTTCGAGCCAGATGTTCCACCATGCTGCAGCGAGTGTAGTTAGCATCCGCTTCCCTAGGGCCCCTTTTTGTTGCCCCATTCTATCCCAAAGCAGTTCGATTGATGAGGCGCGATGGATCCCAAGTTTGTTTGGGATCATTGCCGACATTACAGATTTCGAGAAAGGACAGGCGACAAGTAGATGATCTGCAGATTCATCCTCATCTAGGCAGATAGCGCAGCAGACAGGTCCGGTCCAGTTCCTTTTCAAAAGGACGTCTCTGGTTAAGATGCGTCTTCTCAGGGATAGTCAGATGAAGATCTTGACTTTGAGTGGCGCCCTCGTTTTCCAAAGCGTCTCAAATCGGTTCTCCACTATCCCGCTATCTTGTAGGAAGTTGTACAGTGACTTAACTGTGAATTGTCTCGATTTTGTCCAGCGCCATAGGTAGTGATCTCTATTTGAAGATAGCTGCAATGTTGGGATAAACACCTTCAAGTTTGAGATGAAGCTTTCAAGTCCCGTGGAGTTGGTCGTTATTCCATCCAGAATTCGATCCCAGTCCCAGCCAGCATGGCTCAGGCAGTCCCTAATGCGTATGTTCTTGTTAAGGACCCTAGCAAAAAGTTTCGGGAAATGGGCCGAAAGTGGTGCCTCACCGATCCAGATGTTTATCCAGAAGTCCGTCCTCTCCCCATCTTCAATTGACAGGGAGATGCTGTATCTGAATAGATCTTTCGTCCGCACAACGCTCTTCCACCAGTGCGAGTAAGGTTTGAAGGAGGGGCCTTCGTGGAGCGGTCTTCTTCTTCTGTAGTAGAGAGCAGTAAGGATTTTGCCCCACGGGGTGTCTTCTGCTGTTAGGTAACGCCACCACCATTTTGCAAGCAGGGCTAGGTTCATGTTTTCCAGATTTCGGATCCCTAGTCCCCCGTCCCGTTTCCCCCTGCAAGTAGTTTTCCAATTGACTAGACAGTTGCCCCCGCGTACTTCCGATTGTCCTTTCCAAAAGAAGGCTCTTCTCAGTGAGTCAATTCTTCGAAGAACCCAGGCGGGGACTTTGAAGACGGAGAAATAATAGATGGGTAGGTTGGTAAGGACCGCGTTGACGAGGGTGAGTCTTCCTCCCTGGGATAGTAGTTTAGCTTGCCAACCGTCGATTCTAAGTTCGATTCTGTTGATTAGTTTAGCCCAGGCTTCTTTCGGGACGTTACCTTTCTTTAGTGGGAGGCCGAGGTATTTGATTGGTAGGGTGCCACGTTTGCAATCCAAAATGGCGGCTAGTCTGTCCCCTCTGTTGCTTTGGTCGCCCAAATCAAAAAGTTCGGATTTGTTCCTATTGACCTTGAGGCCGGAAGCCCATTCGAAGAGTTGCCATATGAAGCGTAAGTTCCTGATCTGCCGAGCTTTCGTTTCACAGAAGAAAAGGGTGTCGTCTGCATATTGGATAAGCGTAGTTTTGGTTTCGTTGTTCGGACCAATGCCGCGAATGAGATTATTGCAGACAGCTCTGTTAGTCATTCTTGTCAGCCCTTCAGCCACCAGTAGGTAGAGAAAGGGTGACAAAGGATCCCCTTGGCGCAGACCTCTCTTTAGTTTGAACCATTTGGTCGGTACACCGTTGACCAGAATGGCAGCTTTGCTGTTGTTGGTGCATTGGTCAATCCATCTGCACCAACTTTGGTTTGCTCCGAGACATTGCAGGATGTGTCGGAGATAAGACCAATTTACGTTATCGAATGCTTTTTCAAAATCTACCTTGACTCCAACACCGTTGATGCGGTTGGTGACCCCCCAACTAATTAGTTCTGAAGCGGTGGCGTATGAATCGAGAATGAAGCGCCCCTTCAGGAAGGCGGACTGTGAGGACGAGATGATGATAGGCATGACCTTTGCTAACCTATTCGCCAGCACTTTGGAGATGATTTTCTGGATGCAGTTGATGAGGCAAATTGGTCGGTAATCGTTTGCAGTTTTTGCGGTTTCAGATTTGGGGATCAGACAGATGTGAGTGTAGTCAATCGGTCCCGTGCTCAGGGACCCAGTAAAGAGATCATCAAAGATTTTAACCAGGTCCCCTTTGATTACGTCCCAAAATTTTTGATAGAATACCATACTGAATCCGTCAGGTCCCGGGGCCTTGTCTCCACTCATTTGGAAAGTAGCCTTCTTGATTTCATCCACAGAGAATTGCGAGGTAAGGGCAGGTGAATTCAGCACATCGTTATCGGGGAAGAGATCACTCCAGTCTCCAACAGAGGAGGGGGGAGGGTTGGAAGGTGCGAATCTTTCCTTGAATTTGTGGAGGAAGTACTCGCTTTTGTCTATTTCCCTACTCAGTCTAAGACCCCCTTCCTCGATGGTTTCAATACGGTTGGTCCTATGTCTTCCATTGGCTATTGCGTGAAAGAATTTGGAGTTGCCGTCGCCTTCCCGAAGCCAATGTTGCTTAGCTCTGGTTTTCCAAAGGATCTCTTCCTCTACAATAATTTCGCGCAGCTGAGCTTTGAGTTTTTCTCTGTTGTCTTGTTCTCCCCTGGTCAAGCAGCGCAATTCTTCAGTCGAGTCCAATTTTTGGATTTCAGCAGCCAAATGTTGTTTAGTTAGTCGGATACTGTGAAAGTTGGATTGTCGCCATTCCTTAATTCTCTTGCGGCAATGTCTGAGTTTGGCATTGAAGGTCAGGATGCTTCCTTGTGGGCCCTGCTTCGCTTCGATTTCGCTCCACCAGATAGGAATCAACGAGATGAAGTCCTCCCGAGTGAGCCATACTTTTTCAAATCTGAAAGGTCGAGGAGCCAGTCGAGCCTCCGTTTTAAGCAGAATTGGTGAGTGGTCCGACGTGATTCTAGGCAGCGCCGAGACAGATGAGAGGGGAAAGGCGAGGTCCCAGTCAGTCGAGATGAGGAAGCGGTCAAGTTTCGCAAGAGCGGGCGAACTCTGCATATTAGACCACGTGAAGCTTTGATTATTTAGCGGTGTATCAATCATCTCGAGTTCATTAATCATGTTGTTGAATAGGGTCATGAGGCGATTACTCCAAATGCGTCCACTTCTCTCGTTCTCCCCTCTCGTCATGTTGAAGTCCCCGCACATTACCCATGGTCCACTACAAAATCCTTTTAGCTGGATCAGCTCTTGACAAAATTCCGTTTTTCCTTCCCAGGACGGAGGGCCGTAAACATTTGTTAGGTAGAAGGATAATCCGCTGGAATTGCACCGCAATCGTAAGGTTAGTGAGCGTTCACGTGTCAGAACTTCGGAGCAGCTGAAGAGCTTAGAGTTCCAACAGGTAGCGATACCACCGGAAGCACCGAGAGATGGGATGTATAAGCATTTATCAAGCCTGGGACCCGCAAAAGATCTGATAAAGGAACGTGATAACGTGCTCACTTTAGTTTCTTGCAGACATAGAATAGATAACATAGCGCTACCAACAACCGATTTAACAAGACGTCGCTTTGTTAAATCGTTTAAGCCCCTAATATTCCAAGAACATAAGCGTAACATTTAAAAACAGATCAACAACACCCTAACAGTCAGCGTCCAAATCCGGGCAAACAAAGCTTGTCCTTCAGTTCACAGGATTCAGATGCTCCAGGATAGCTGTAGCATCCCCCTCCCGCAGCACCACACCGAGTTTGGCACACTTAGATCGGACTTTGATCTGCTTCAGTGTCAAAGCAGTGTCAATTGCGCTAGGTTGTGAAGTCAGGTTGTGGCGGGAGGTCTGCGGAATTCCAGGCATGCGGGCCGACTTGCGCGCAACGGCGAGTTCCAACATCGGCGTTCCAATTTTTTTCGCGAGCCTCGAACTTCTCCTGTTGCGTCGGGTGGCGGTTCCGGGGGTTCCCACCGGTGAAAGCAAGAGGGGCGGGACGTCAGCGGGTTCCTCGACAATTGGATCAGTCGTGATAAGCGGGGTTTCCGGAGCGGAGGGGCAGGCCACTTCCAGCGCAGACTCGATGGTGCTGGCTGCAATGGGGAGGCCCACATTAGTGTTGAAGATAACTGGCCAGGTGTAGTTGACCCCATCGGCCCAAGGTAGCGGCCCAGGAGGTGCAGGTCCGGAATTTGGGGTTTCCGGAGTGAAGGGGCTGGCCACCTCCAGAGCTGGCTCGGAGGTGGTGGTTGCAGTGTGGGGGCCCCCGTAAATGTTGGTGGCTGTTGGCAGGGTGCATTTGGCAACGCAGGTGAAAATTACAGTATAACGAAAACGAGAAAGAGTTGTGAAATGGGCAATCTTTTATTTGCATGGTTAGCGCTTGTTCAATCAAATGCTCCAACCTTTTCTCGGCCACCATTAAATCTGGAGGAAACACCTTCTGCAGCTCTTCCAGAACCTTTGTTGGTGAGCTCGAAAACACGCCTCCAGTTTCACCAAAATCAATCAAACAACTGCAGAGCTCGTCGACTCGCTTCGTGTTGATCCCCAGAGGAGTGATTTCATTCTCTAAAATCTCCAATGCGTCCGTAGCTTTGCCATTTCTCAAAAGTTGCAAGAATTTCTGCTCCAGTATCAAAAACGATGCAGATTTCGCAATCTCGCCGTCCGAAATGCCTAATTCATGCAATGCGGCCAAGCTTCCGTCCCAATTTCCGCTGAGCACTTGCTGTCTGAAAAGGTTTACCGAATCGGAGTGCAACTGAATTCCTGATTCTTGCTCTAAAACTGCTCCAGCGTTCTTATAGCCGAGAGTATATAGGGTTTTCGTCATTACTCGCATGAGTTCGACCCTCTTGATCAGTCCTTCTGAATCAACTGTATCTCCATGTATTTGGGCCTGGGGAGACAAAGGTTGGGACATCGGGTTGTCGTCCGAAACACCTCTCATGAAGTGCCAAAATGAGAGCCGACTGCTCCAAGAAATAGATTGATTCGATGCAAAGAGAGGTCCCTGCACAGAAAAATTCTTAATACACTTCTCACAATGCAACAGAATTAAACAAAACTAGAGGGGCCGATAGATGGCAAAGAATGTTTGCGACAAATAGAAAAAAACCAAGAACAGAACTTCTTGTTAGAGAAAATAATCGCACTAACTTTAATTGTGATTAAATTATCTAACTAGTTTAAGTTTAAATTTGAATAACATAACTTACCTTTAATCGCTATGAAATTTCAGAAATTGTAGATAAAAATAAACCGAAATAAAATTGATCCGGAAGCGTGCGAGGCACTGCCCTAAGGCGTATTTCCGTCCTTCGTGCGGATTAATCGGAGATACCACCCCAAGATACGACCGGAACTCCCCTTCCTACGAGCACGACCGCGGAAGAGGTTGACGAAGTTTCTTTCAACACCCGATAAATAAAAACACTTAAAAAGAACAAAATAAAATTAAAAAGAATATATTTAAATTCTTTTGCTCTCTTTTTCTTTTCACTTTCTTTCTTCCTATCTTTTTTGGACACACCCTATTATTCACACCCTATATATATATATATATATATATATATATATATATATATATATATATATATATATATATATATATATAGGAGTAGGAAGAGAGTCGAAGGACATATTATTAATTCACCTAAATGGTGAATTAATACTCCTAAACGTATGAACGTTGGGTTCCAACGTTCCAATGCTATAACACCTAATAAAGACATTAAATAAATAACAATAAAAATAAAAAAGTAAATTAATTAATAAATAAAAATAATAATAACATAAAATTATTATTGAGGGTTTTAGGAATTTTGATTTTTATTCCAACAATCCCCCACAAAAAATCAAAATTTCGAAATAAGAATTAAACTCAATAATTAAAATAAAATAAAATAAGATTATCGGGTGTTTATACTATGTAATAGGTAAGGTGTCTTTAAGAGACTTAACCTCACTTAGTGTAAGCAATTTTCATCAGAAGGAATCGGAGTGAACCAGGTCTTGAACTACGTTCCTTTGACCCTGACTTCAACTGCCACACACACAGTACAGAATTCTCCGTCGCGAGTCTGTGCATTAAAGGCCATGCACAGTACCTTGATTTTTCATAAGAATTTCTATGGACAGCCCATATCTCATAGTCGCGGCCTTATACGAATATTCTTATATAGGTGGTCTCCTCCAAGGATGTGTGTAGAGTCACATCTCGCAAAATTATTGCCTCGGATTCCATTAAGAGCTATAAGCTCAACCTCAACCACTACACAGAGCACAACTCACCATAGGGATGGACTTGGAACTAAAGTTCCTCTGAATAAACTGTAGAAAATGCTCTTTGGCCAACCTGACAGCTTGTTTTTACCACATTGAACCTTCTTCAAGGGATCTCCTATCACAAAGGTTGGGTTCCCACTGCAGGAAGGCCCTTTATGGGCAAAGTCCCATCCCCCTCGATGACTTTAGGACCTTAGTCCTATTCAGGTCTTTCGTCAAGCAATCTGCAAGATTCTTTTCAGATCTGATAAAACTCAAAGAAACAACATTATAAAAATTAGACATCTAACAAATTTGAGTCCATAAGATAGATTACTTTTAAATTAACGAAATACTTTCTCTCGAGCAATCTAATGAATCATACTAGGATCAACAGAAATATTAACAGGTGAACAATCAGGATACCCAAATATATCAAGCTGATAAAAAAACTTTCCCCCACAAGTTCTGAGATACATCAGAACTTAAAAATATAACATCAACTATGTCTAATAGGGTTTGGTTCAATCTCACTAAATCGGTATTAGTTTTCTATTCTGATTGAAGGAAGTGCAACCCTAATTTTAATAGTTCTCTAAGTTCATAAGCAAATCTGGATAAATTTGAAATAAATTGTCCAGTAGACAAATAGCTTGATAGGTATCTAAGTTTGAAACATTTTAGATAATCTAATTGAGAGAATAAATTTTTTAAGACTAGCAACTATGAGCTACAAAAAAGATTCAATAAATCTTTTAATATTATAATTATTTGTTTTAATATATATATATATATAAAACAAATACACATTGTTTAAGATTTTAATATTAATCTTTTTATCTCAATTAGTTCAATAGCAAACAGATGACCCAAACAATTAAAGTTTGAATTTGATTTAAATATTTTCGGATTTAAATGCAATCAAACAAAATATGTAAGCTGCAGTAAATAAAATAAAAGTAAACTAAAATATATAAAGTAAGCTTTGTGTTTACTGGTTATGTGTCTTTACCACAAGACTAAGGTTGCAGGTTCAAGTAACACCTAAGATAATTTTAAAAAAATTATTGTAATTATATATAAATATGCTTCTTTTTTTTTTTCAAGCTAATAACAATAATTTTTTTCTCAAGCTAATAACAATAATTTTTTTCTCAGTAAATAATTTTTTTTTTTTTATATTTTTTTTTTCCGAAACAGTAAATTTTTTTTTTTTTTTTACTGTAGCAAAATTTTTTTTTTTCTCACGAAGCTAAAACAGTAAAGCTAAAACAGTAAATAAATTTTATTTTATTTTATTTCGTAATTTTGAATTTTGTGGGGGATTGTTGACTAAAATTCAAAATTTTATTTATTCTTATTTTATTTTATTTTTATTATATTTTATTTTTAATTTTCTTTTAACGCGCAACGCCCGCGCGTAGCGCCCGTTACGCGCGGGCGTCACTTGGCTTCGCGGGCGCAGCGGCTTCGCACCGTTCCGCTCTTTGCTCCAACGTTAATTAGAACGTGGCAACGTTCTAATTAACGTTGGCTATCCACCTGTGTGTATATACATATATAGATATATATATATACATGTTGACTGGAACAGGGGCAGGTGGTGCTAAGTGAAGTTAAAAAGGTTTTTGCAGAGAGAAAGAAAAAGAAAGGGTTTGAGTGAAGTTTGTTTCTCTTAGAAATTTTTCCGTCGATTTCATTTTGGGTGTCGAAGAAACTTCGTCAACCTCTTCCGCGGTCGTGCTCGTAGGAAGGGGAGTTCCGGTCGTACCTTGGGGTGGTATCTCCGATTAATCCGCACGAAGGACGGAAATATGCCTTAGACTGTTAGAGAAAATAATCGCACTAACTTTAATTGTGATTAAATTATCTAACTAGTTTAAGTTTAAATTTGAATAACATAACTTACCTTTAATCGCTATGAAATTTCAGAAATTGTAGATAAAAATAAACCGAAATAAAATTGATCCGGAAGCGTGCGAGGCACTGCCCTAAGGCGTATTTCCGTCCTTCGTGCGGATTAATCGGAGATACCACCCCAAAGTACGACCGGAACTCCCCTTCCCACGAGCACGACCGCGGAAGAGGTTGACGAAGTTTCTTTCAACACCCGATAAATAAAAACACTTAAAAAGAACAAAATAAAATTAAAAAGAATATATTTAAATTCTTTTGCTCTCTTTTTCTTTTCACTTTCTTTCTTCCTATCTTTTTTGGACACACCCTATTATTCACACCCTATATATATATATATATATATATATATATATATATATATATATATATATATATATATATATATATATATATAGGAGTAGGAAGAGAGTCGAAGGACCTATTATTAATTCACCTAAATGGTGAATTAATACTCCTAAACGTATGAACGTTGGGTTCCAACGTTCCAATGCTATAACACCTAATAAAGACATTAAATAAATAACAATAAAAATAAAAAAGTAAATTAATTAATAAATAAAAATAATAATAACATAAAATTATTATTGAGGGTTTTAGGAATTTTGATTTTTATTCCAACACTTCTTCGTCCGTATAAATTGGCTTCAATTTTGGCAATACAAGCATAGAATTTCGACTTCCCGTAGAAACTCGAATTTCAATGGAATCCACATAATCTTCCTATATCTTTTTTTTTTTTTTTTTTTTTTTTTGAGAAAAAGGCAGCATGCTGCCGCTTCATTCATGGGGTAAATGAACTCAGCTACAAAAGAGCACAATTTTTTTTTAAAAAAGGGGGAGAGGTGCTAAAGAGAGGAAAAAAAATAAATAAAAAACACAAGGAGAAACGCAGGAGGCCGGGTTGGTGCCCCAGCCCTAGGAACAGTGATTAGACCAAAGCGAGCGGCAGACCCTAATGTCGGCGAGGGAGGCGTTGAGTCTGCGGCTCTTATTGTCGAAGACCCTTCTGTTCCGCTCAAGCCAAACCGTCCACCAGGTGGTCGCGATAGTGAGGAGCGCCCTTTTACCCCAGGCTCCCTTAATAAGGGTGCATGCCTCCCATAGCGTGTTAACGTCCGGGCAGCTACGGATCTCCGCTTTGTTAGGGAGTAGGGTCTCAAGCAGGCAGTTAGCGCTGGGGCAGTAGAGGAAGAGGTGGTTTACAGTTTCGGCAGGGCCAAGGCACATGGCGCAGCAAGTGGGGCCGGGCCAGTTCCTTTTTTGGAGGATGTCCCTGGTGAGTAGTCTCTTACGAAGTAGGAGCCAGACGAAGATCTTAACCTTCAGGGGCATTTTGATGCTCCAAAGCTTGGTGAAGCGGTTGTCAGATTCCCCGCTGTCCTGCAAGAAACGGTACATTGACTTCACAGTAAAGACCCCAGAGGCGGTCCACCGCCACAAGAACTCGTCGTTGGCACCGGTGCGGTGGAGTTGCGGTACAGTCGTTTTCAACCCGTGTATTGCGGTCTGTAGATCAGCGGAGGCCCCCTCCACGCCCTCCAGGATTCTAGACCAGGTCCAGCCGGTCTGGTCTAAGCAGTCACTCACCCGCAGGTTTTTGTCGCTGACCTGATTAAAGATGCCCGAAAATTGGGTAGAGAGGGTTGAGTTTCCTGCCCAGATGTCGGTCCAGAAGCTGGTCCTGGTACCGTTTCCCACCGAGTGGGCCGTGGAGCACTTGAATAGCTCCCTGGTTTGGACGACGCTTCTCCACCAGTGGGAGTGGGGGGAGAATGAGGCACCCTCGCTCAGCGGTTTTCTGCGGCGGTAATAAAGCGTCGTGATGAGTGGCTCCCAGGGTGGCGCGTTCAGGGAAAGGAATCTCCACCACCACTTGACCAGTAGTGCGGTGTTGAAGCTTTCCAGGTTTAGGATTCCAATGCCCCCGTCTTTTTTGCTTCTGCAGACCGTCTTCCAGTTGACGAGGCAGCTGCCCCCAGAGATAGATCTGGTTCCTCTCCAGATGAAGGCTCTGCGCAGCGAGTCAATTCTTTTTATCACCCAGACTGGTGCTTTAAAAACCGAGAAGTAGTAGAGGGGTATGTTCGACAGCACCGAGTTGACAAGGGTGAGTCTTCCCCCATAAGAGAGGAGTTTTGCCTGCCATCCGGAGATCCTTCGGTCAATTCTGGACACTATGTGCAGCCAGTCGTCCTTCGGGATTCGACCCTTCCTTAGTGGTAGTCCGAGATATTTGAGCGGTAGCGACGCCAGTTTGCAATTTAGGGCTGCTGCGAGTCGTACTCCTTTGGAGCTCCTGTTGCCCAGGTAGAGGAGTTCCGACTTAGACGTGTTGACTTTGAGCCCTGAAGCCCATTCGTAGAGTAGCCATAGAGAACGGAGGTTGCGGATCTGTCTGTCCTTGGCTTGGCAGAAAAAGAAGGTGTCATCCGCAAATTGGATAAGTGATATTTTAGTGTCCCGCGAGGGTCCCACCCCAGCGATCAAGTTGTTCTGAATGGCTCTGTTGGTCATGCGCGCAAGGCCTTCGGCTACCAGCAGGTAGAGAAATGGTGAGAGGGGGTCTCCCTGGCGGAGGCCCCTCTTCATCTTGAACCATTTGGTGGCGGTGCCATTGACGAGGATGGCTAGTTTTCCGTTGGCGGTGCACTGGTCGATCCAGTCGCACCATTTCTCGTTGGCGCCCAGGCAGCGGAGAATGTGTTTGAGGAAGCTCCAGCTGACGTTGTCGAATGCCTTCTCGAAGTCCGTCTTGACTCCCACACAGTCGATACGCTTGCTGTTGCCCCAACTGATGGTTTCACAGGTGGTGACGAAGGAGTCAAGGATGAACCTTCCCTTGATGAAGGCCGACTGGGTCGGGGAGATGATCTTCCCCAGGTCAGCGAGGAGTCTGTTCGTGAGCACCTTCGAGATAATCTTCTGGACGCAGTTCAGTAGGCTAATGGGCCTGAAGTCGTCTGCCGAGCTAGCTCCTTCCGTTTTAGGTATCAGGCAGATATGGGTGTAGTCGATGGGGCCCGTGTCGAGATTGCCCTCGTAAAGATCATCGAAGATTTTGAGTAGGTCGGTCTTGATGACGTCCCAGAATCTCTGATAGAAGGCCATGCTGAAGCCGTCTGGTCCGGGCGCTTTATCCCCGGACAGCTGGAAGGTCGCTTTTTTAACTTCCTCAATGGAGAACGGGGCGGTGAGGTTAGCCGAGCTCAGCGCAGTTTTGTCTGGAAAGAGGCCACTCCAGTCGCCACACGTGGTGGCCGAAAGATGGTTGGGCGCGAACCGGCTCTTGAACTTGTGGTAGAAGTAGTCACACTTGTTCGATTCCGTATCCAACGTGGAGCCGCCATCCTTGATGTTCCCGATCCGATTAGTCCTATGCCTGCCATTTGCCATCGCGTGGAAGAATTTGGTGTTACCATCCCCTTCTTTCAGCCAGTGCTGCTTGGATCTGGTCCGCCACAGCACCTCCTCGTCCTCGGTGATGACTTTAAGACGATTTCTGAGCTCCGTCCTCAGCGATTGCTCGAGGGGGGTCAGGCATTGGAGTTCCTCAAGGGAGTCCAGCCTAAGTAGCTCCTCCGCGGTTTCCTTCTTTGCTTTGCAGATGTTGTAGAAGTTAGTGGACCGCCACTCTTTGATGCGCTTCCGACAGTGCCTGAGTTTGGCGGTGAAGGTGAGGATGCTCCCTTGCCTTCCCGGCTTGGCCCCCGTTTCGTGCCACCAGATCGGTACCAAGTTGACAAAATCGTCCCTGGTTAACCAGACCTTTTCGAACCTGAAGGGGCAAGGAGCCCTGTTCGAAGGCAACTTGAGGAGGAGGGGGGAGTGATCCGAGGTAATTCTAGGCAGCGTCGAAACCGCGGAGAGGGGGAAGGATAGTTCCCAGTCGGTTGAGACCAAGAAGCGATCCAGTTTCGCGAGAGAAGGGGGGGACTGCATATTGGACCAGGTGAAGCGCTGGTTGCGGATAGGGAGGTCCACTACCTCGAGCTCGTTGATCAGGTTGTTGAACAAGGTCATTAGGCGGTTGCAGCAGCGCCGACCCTGCCTCTCAGCTGCAGAGCGCGTAAGGTTGAAGTCGCCACAGATTGCCCAGGGGCCAAGGCAGACAGGTTTGAGCGCACCTAGCTCCCGGCAGAACTCTTCCTTACCATCCCAGGAGGGAGGTCCGTAGACGTTTGAGCGCACACCCGCATAGCAAATCTAATTGAGCTAATATTGTTCTAGCATTACAAGATTAGTGCATACATTACACAGTTCACACTAAACTCGTTTCTTATTCTCCAAGAAATTGTTCATAGCTCAAAGTAACATGCAACGCATAGCAAAACGAAAATCACACTAAATTAACCACACACACACACACACACACACACACACACACACACACACACACACACACACACACAAAAAAAAAAAAAAAAAAAAAAACCTCATGCACCAAATCAAGAACATCGAATTAGGACACCCACCTGTCGAAATCGGATCAAAAGGCCAATTGCGGCGAAATCGCCGAGACCCAGTTGAGGATTTCGCCGCACAAGCCCGATTCTGGGCTCAAAATCTCAACTTGATGGGGGAAATGGAGGGCTCTACAATTCTTGGGCTATGGAGTGATTTGTATCCAATGGGAGAGGAGGAGAAGAGGAGGAAGAGAGAGAGAGAGAGAGAGAGAGAGAGAGAGAGAGAGAGAGAGAGAGAGAGAGTGTGTGTGTGTGTGTGAGAGTGAGAGTGAGAGAATAAAAAGAGCGCTTGTGAATCTCTTCTATATATATATATATATATATATATATATATATATATATATATATATATATATATATATATATATATATATATATGAATATATAAAATTGAACTCATATGTTTTTAAAAATGTGAACTTATTGGTGCTTGTCGGTTTTTGAGACAGATGAAAAAATGGGTGGTTATGATAATAGTAGTTTCCTAGGCTTGGTTGAGGGATAAAGGGGGATAACTCTTTTATCCCCCATTTATTTTCCAAATACAAAAGAAAAAAGAGGGATTTGTTATTCCTCCCTTAACGGATTATTCTGAAATAGCCCGTTAAAGAGGGAGGATAATAATTCTCCCCATTGATGGGAATAAGATTGTTCCCATATGAGAACAACCTTATTTTCATCTTTTTTTTTTTATTTTTTTAAAATTTAAATTAAAGTTTATAAAATTTATAAAATTTATAAAATTTATTTTTTTTTATTTTATAAATTTTAAAATTTTTAACTTTAATTTTTTTATAAATTTAAAAATTTAAAATTTAAAATTTTAAAATTTATACAAATTTATTATATATAAATTTTTAATTTTTTATAGAAATTTTTTAATTTATAAAAATTTTAAAATTAAAATTTTTGCATAATATTTTACATATTTTTTGAGATAATTAAAATTTAAAATTTAAAATTTAGAGAAATTTTAAATTTTATAACTTTTTAAATTTGTAACTTTAATTTTTAATAAATTTATAAATTTAATAAATTTTAAAATTTATACAAATTTTAAAATTTTAAAATTTATACAAATTTTAATTTTTTAACTTTAATTTTAAAAAAATTAAACAGTATTATTTACTAAAATATAAATTTTAATTTATACAAATATTAATTATTATTTAATTAATATTTTATATTAATTAATTAGATAAAATATTATTATTTAAAAATTATAATTATTTTTATTTTTTCATTATTCTCGTTTATTCTAGGAAATGAACCAAACACAATTTCAGCTATTTCTAAGAATAACAGCTTTACAAACCAAACACTATTTTTTTTCTATCCCTGACTATCCCGGAATAGTAAACTATCACAGGAATAAAAAAATTTATCCCCAAACTCATAATCTCCAAACCAAACATTACCCTAGGGTTTAGTAGGTGATAGATAGAATAGGTATGATTTTAGAAATTAAATTAGTTAAATAAATAGATCTAATGGTAAAAAATTTATCAGCACTAATAGCTTAGAGTGTTTACAAGTATAATAGTTGAATTTTATATATATATATATATATATATATATATATATATATATATATATATATATATATATATATATATATATATATATATTGCTAAAATTTTAAAAAAATATGTAAATATTTATTTTTTTACATTTCTTTGTGACTTTTTAAATCTATTGTTTGCCGCCATGAATTAACCGACCCGTGATGAATGGTCATTCATGATACAGATCGAATTTATTTGAGTTTTAATAGAAAATTATGTTTGTAGGCTCATGGCTTCCAGCAAACATAAAAATTTGTTGTTAATTATTCCACACTTGCAATGTTAAGGGGCCCTGGATTAAGAGGCCAAAAATAAATGCGGATAGTGAAAGAGCAAAACGTAAGAATAAAATTTTATTAATATAATTTATTATATACATGGCTTAAGTAAGGGCATACTCCTATTGTACATAAGAGCTCAGTTTATGGACTTAACGAACAATCAAACTTAAGTTGCTCTGTTTAACAACTTGGCAGTAAAATTGAATTGAGTTTAATTTTGAACTCGAATTACACAGCTTAATGACTTGGCAGTCAAATAGAGTTGAGCTTAATTTTGAACTCGAGAATTGCTTAGTTTAGCGACTTGGCGATTAGATTGAGTTGAATTTGATTGATTTGCTCAGTTTAACGACTTGGCGATCAAATTGAGTTGAATTTGATTTGGTTTGCTCAGTTTAACGACTTGACGGTCAAGTTGAATTTAGTTTATGTTTGATTTGGTCAGTTTAACTACTTGACGGTCAATTGATTTGAATTTGATTTGCTCAGTTTAATGACTTGGCGGCCGATTGATTGGAACTTGATCTACTCAGTTTAACGACTTGGCGGTCTATTGAAGTTGAGATGATCAGTTTAACGACATGGAGGTCGGTTTGAAGTTGAAATGCTCAGTTTAGCAACATGGCGGTCGGCTTGAAATTTGACGTGCTCAGTTTAACGACATGACATTCAAATTTGGAGTTCAATTTAAATTTTGAACTCGGATTGCTCAGTTTAACGACTTGGGTGTCAATTGATTTGAGTTTGAATTGCTCAGTCTAACGACCTGGCGGGTATTTGATTTGAACTTTATTTGCTCAGTTTAGTGACTTAGCAGTCGGTTGATTTGGTTTTTGGGCGAAAACGGCGACGGCGCCATTTTTTTGTAAATGCAATTTTTTACTTACTGATTTTTTCCAAAGAGCACAATTTTTATCTGAAATAGTGTAATTTTCGTGTGCAAATTTTTTTAAAAATATTACAACTTCATCTACAATGCGAAATGTTTCTCTTTATCGTCTTCATCCCTTTTTTCACGGATGAGAAAGAGAACGAGATTTCTAATTAATTAAAAAATAATATTTTTTAAATTTAGTGGAAGCGGAGGCGACCCGCCTTACCTCTGCCCCATGGGAGGTGCGCGAGAGTGGTGGCCCTTACCCGCCCACGCACCCCCTACGAGACGAAGGTAAGGCAGGACGCCTCTGCCGCCCTCTTCTCCAATGTCGCCGTGCTTTCCTCCACCTCCACTTCATGCGTCGCTGGCTCCGGATGAGCGCACAAGAAACACGAAGAAGCGGAGGGGAAGGAGGAAGAAGAGAAAAAATAGTACAACTTTAGTCCAAAAAATACAACTTTCGCCTAAATAGTGTACCTTTATCTCAAAGAGTATAATTTTTACCTAAAAAATTATAATTTTTATCTAAAACAGTGTAAATTGATAGAGCAAAATCTGCAGTGACCTAATCAAAGGACCATTGCTTTAGATCTTTACATGTATATGTATAAAGACAAATATGCAAAGATAAGGAATGTACAATACAATAATTGATAATAAAATCGTGTAATTAGATTTCCTCTAATTATGGAATAGTATCAATCGATTCCTTTGATTAGGTCACTGCAGATTTTGCTCTATCATAATTTTTTTCTAAAATAGTGCAAATTCATTCTGTTCGATCTTCTTCTCTGATTTTTTGCTTTTTTTTATAATAGCGACGATACATAATAATTTTGCAAAAAAAAAACAAAAATCCTTTTTTCTTTTTATTCTTTATTTTTTTTCCACCATCCACATTTTTTTCCTCCCCCGCTACCCTTGCCGCCGCTATAGACTCCGTAGGAGTGCCACCTCTGAAGCTTTATTGCTTTTAGTTTGGATGGAACTGTCACAGTAATATTATTTATAGTATTAAAATTATTTTTTATAATATAACAAAATTAATACTCCATGGGTGGTTAATTTGGTTGCACGTACTTGTAACTGTTTGTAAATTTAAATTCGACGTTTGTTTTGATGCATTTGAATTCAACTATTGCAGCTAAAGCAGTTGGAACTACACCGAAATTGCATACAATTCCAACTGCATGTAGCTCAAACTGCAGCATTTGAAGAGGGTAATTTGAATAATGTGATGTTAAGGGGGCATTTGGTTCCTCGAAAAGATATGGAAACTTTTTTTTTTTTTCGGGAAAAAAAGTTTTTCGTAGATCTCCTGCAGTGCTTTCGAAAGTATTCGAGCTTGCAATTCACAACTGAAATAACATAAAACCCAAATTAAAGGATGAAAAGAAGAGAAATGGAGAGGATTTTGAATCTCTGAAATGAATTTTTCTATCATGCTTCCATCAAGAATTAAATGGAAGAACTCTTGGAGTCACAATTAAAGACAACTACACTGCACCAATTCGGCGCATTCAGACACTTTGCACAGATTAGTTTGCTATGATCAACAACAACGGAGAAAAGTAAAAGAATTATGTACAAGTAATCTGCAAGAATTTGGTGATCAGCAATTCTACTGCTTTTGAATTTGTTAGAATGCTATCATTTCCCGTTTCCGATCAGCATTAGATCGACTCCGTTGGATTGAGTATCGCAAGATATAGGGCCTGTATTAACATTTTTTTGTTCCCCATATGCGGATTGTGCAGTCGGCGCTCGCAGAGGCGAGCATTTGAGGGTTCGCGGGGTTCCAGCTGACGCAGTTGACCCGGCCTGAGTGACCCTCGAGGGCTTCGAGGAGATTTCCCGTGCCTCGATGCCATATATAGACCTGCTCAAATAGATGCAAAAAAAAGTCGTAAATATAGCCCGCATACAAAGTTATGTCCATATGTAGGGAAACGAGAAATTGAATGCTTTTGTTTCAATACGATGTCACATAAATGATATTTCGCAGAAAGGTCTCTAACTACATAAGTTTCTAAGTTTGCTAAGAATGCTGGATAAAAATTATGGAGTTTTCGTATTCATACCCGTTTATCTTCACTTCCACCGGCAATGAAACCCTGCTCAAGCCCGCCGAAACACGACCGTATCAGCCACCGGGTCTGCTTGAGGCCTTTGAATCTCATAACAAGCTTGGGCTCGTCCTTTATGCTCCACAAATGAATCTCGTCATTCACTAAATTCACGAGCAAAAAGTTCTCGTCCTTCGATAACGAGAACACTGTGATCACGTGCTCCTCCTTAAGAAACATTTCCTTCTCTAAGGCTATATCCAAAAGCTGAATAGATGAATCCGTATCCGTGAATATCACAATCTGTTTGTCCTCCGTCACGGCCATGTCGACGATATTTGCGCTCCGGTTCCGTTTAAAGGATCTAATATTTAACCCATTCAAGTTGATAGAGAAGAATTGCATGTCGGCTGAGCATGAAAAGAGCTCTTTCCCGTCGGAGCAGAATCCGCAGGAAATATAACCGCAGCTGTCGTGTTGGTAAATTTGGATGCATTGCCCGGATTGGACATCCCAACGTATAAGGACTTCTTCCAAGCCGCACGTGAGAAGCTGCGTGTCATCGGAATTCCACGCGGCCATCAAGACCGACTTCTTGTGGCCGCGCAGCGTGTGCTTCAGCGACAGCTTCCCTTTTTCATTAACCTAAAATAACATTGTAAATATCATAAGAACAAGAAAACTACATACTAAAAGTGCGGTAAAACGAAATAATTCTCGCAAATCAGAGAAGACGACGAAGCGAAATTACCTCCCAAATGATGGCAGACTTATCGCTGGATGACGATGCTAAATATCTGCCGCTATTTGAGAATAGCACGACCCAAACTTCATTAGTGTGACCTTGCAATACCTTCACCGAAAAAAGGGAAAAAATGGCTTAGTCGGCTTTCACATATATAACCCTGAAAAATTATCCCTGAAAAATCTGAATTTTCATATAATCACCTCAAAAGTGTAATTCCGACAAAAAAAAATAGCCGCATTGGCTTCATATTTGAAAGTGTTTTAAAGATGAACATTTTCATAACTAAAAGGGCCTAAATAAATATTCAAACTTCGCAGGTTACGTACGTAAAGAGATACTTCCACAGCGGTATATAAATATATTTAAAATCAAAGAGACAAATTTGTTATGCTGTAATTCTCACCTGCGTAGTTTGAGAAGGTATCTGATCTTTTCCGCACCGATGGTCGGCATATAACGAAAATGAGAAAGAGTTGTGAAATGGGCAATCTTTTATTTGCATGGTTAGCGCTTGTTCAATCAAATGCTCCAACCTTTTCTCGGCCACCATTAAATCTGGAGGAAACACCTTCTGCAGCTCTTCCAGAACCTTTGTTGGTGAGCTCGAAAACACGCCTCCAGGTTCACCAAAATCAATCAAACAACTGCAGAGCTTGTCGACTAGCTTCGTGTTGATCCCCAGAGTGATTTCATTCTCTAAAATCTCCAATGCGTCCGTAGCTTTGCCATTTCTCAAAAGTTGCAAGAATTTCTGCTCCAGTATCAGAAACGATGCAGATTTCACGATCTCGCCGTCCGAAATGCCTAATTCATGTAATGCGGCCAAGCTTCCGTCCCAATTTCCGCTGAGCACTTGCTGTCTGAAAAGGTTTACCAAATCGGAGTGCAACTGAATTCCCGATTCTTGCTCTAAAACTGCTCCGGCGTTCTTATAGCCGAGATTATATAGTGTTTTCGTCATTACTCGCACGAGTTCGACCCTCTTGATCAGTCCTTTTGAATCAACTGTATCTCCATGTATTTGGGCCTGAGGAGACAACGGTTGGGACATCGGATTGTCGTCCGAAACACCTCTCATGAAGTGCCAAAATTAGAGCCGAGTGCTCCAAGAAATAGATTGATTCGATGCAAAGCGAGGTCCCTGGGCAGAAAAATTCTTGATACTTCTCAGAATGCAACAGAATTAAACAAAACTAGAGACGCCGATAAATGGCAAAGAATGTTTGCGGCATAAAGAAAAAAACCAAAAAGAGAACTTCTTCGTCGGTATAAATTGGCTTCAATTTAGGTAATAAGAGCATAGAATTTCGACATAATAGTATCGAAATCACGTACAAACTCGAATTTCAACAGACTCCACATAGTAATAGCGCATTAATTATACAATTTATATAATAGTAATCTACTACTCCAATTACATAATCTTATTAGGGTTTGTTTCGTTCGTTTTCCGAAATTTTGTATTCGAAAAATGAAAAGGGCGGGAAACAGTTTTCCGCGCTTTTCCGAGGAATCAAACACCACTTATTATAATTAGCAACAATTAACAACAAAAGATCAATCTAATTGAGCTAATATTGTTCTAGTATTACAAGATTAGTGCATACATTACACAATTCATACTAAACTAATTTCTTATTCTCCAAGAAATTGTTCATAGCTCAAAGTAACATGCAACACATAGCAAAACGAAAATCACACTAAATTAAGCAAAAATAAAAAAATAAAAAATAAAAAACTCATCTCCCAAATCAAGAACATTGAATTAGGACACCCACCTCCCGAAATCGGATCAAAAGGTCAATTGCGGCGAAATCACCGAGACCCAGTTGGGGATTTCGCCGCACAAGCCCGATTCTGGGCTCAAAATCTCAACTTGATGGGGGAAATGGAGGGCTCTACAATTCTTGGGCTATGGAGTGATTTGTATCCAATGGGAGAGGAGTAGAAGAGAAGAGAGGAAGAGAGAGAATGTGTGTGTGTGTGAGAGAGAAAGAGAGAGAGAGAGAGAGAGAGAGAGAGGGAAAATAAGAAGAGCCGCGTGCGGATCTCTTCTATATATATATATATATATATATATATATATATATATATATATATAGTCAACGTTTTAAGCTAGTATCAAAGATTTAAATATTGATCCGTATAAATTGTATCCATTTTTTCGTATCGGTCAATAAAATATTAACACGATATACTCTCTGTATCGATAACACAGTTCAAAATTATTTTTTTTTTAAATTATTAAATAATTAACTTAATAAAATTCAAAATTTTTAATAAAAATATATAATAGATAGTTAGAAAATTTTATTGTTAAAAAAATTAAATATTTCATGCCATTATGTATCGATACACATATATTTTTTATGATTGGTGCTCATTAGCACTGTTCGGTACGCACCGTATCGTACCGTGCTAGTAAATTTTCGACACGAACTCGTGTTATGATATTTAAATTCTTGGCTAGAACTGATTATTTCGAAAATAGATATAAGTTCGAAAACGAACAGGTATTAGACCAATTTTATATTTAAATAAAAATTAAATTATTTTCGAAAATAAAAAAATAATCCTTGGATGGTTAAATTGTAATAGTGAGAATAAAAATAATTATAATTTTAAAATAATAATATTTTATATAATAAATTAATATAAAAATGTTAATTAAATAATAATTTAATTAATTTAATTAATTATTACTTGATAGTCCTAAATATTAATTGATAAAATAATTTATAATAATGAGCATGGTTAATAAATAATTTAATTAACTATAAATAATTTAATAATTTAATAAATTAATTAGTTAATTATCTAATAGTTAGATAATTAGTTAATAAAATAATTAGATTAATTAAAATATTAAATTAATTAAAGAGTTAATAAAATAATTAAAATTATATTTATTTTAATTAAACTTTGGGAATAAGCTTGTTCCAAAAAAACGACTGAAACAATAGTTTTAGTCTTCTATCAGCTTGTTTCAAAAAAAACGAAAACTACTGTTTTCAATTGTGATTGTACCGGCGCATGAGCTTTTGTGTTTGAATTATCAGTAAATTACTAATCAAGCTTCTATTTTTGAAATCATAAAGTTTCACATGTAGCCCTGAAAAGTGCAGTTTTTTTAAAAAAAACATTCTTAACTTGTGTTTGAGAGTTGTCAATCCATATATAGAATGTAATGCCCCAAGAGCCTCAATTTGGACAGTTCGAGCGCGCTAACAGACCCGCCAATCGGGCATGACCTTTTTAAACCCGAAAGGAATGGCTCAATCCAACAATCACAGTTTAGTATAGCGAAAGAGTATCAATCAGAGAACTAAACTATGAAATTAAAAGTTTCATTCATTCAACAAACAGTTAGATGATGATGAAAAATACCATACTTGAGCGAAAATTTAAACTTTGCTTATGTTACAACTCAATTTAACATACAACTACAATATAAAATTTACAACTACTTTTTTTTTTCTCCAAATGAAAGTTAAAGCATTTAAGGTTTACATTGTTCCTCACATACAAATTTCGCTCAAAAGAAAAATACTCCAAAATAATACGGGCAACTCTAGACTGCTAGGTCGCTACTCTGCTGGGCCTTTGCCCCTGTCGCATGCCTCGCTCGATGTACCTGGACCTGTGGGGATGTCACCCAAAGGGTGTGAGAACTACAACAAAGTTCCCAGCGGATTCAACCACCGAGCAAAAATGTCTAGGCCTGCACCACTTAGTCTAATGAAAGCAATATAATAGAGAATAAAATACAGTATTGAAAGCTGTAAATTCTAACTAGCATGCTCAACAATTTTACCTTTGCCATGACACGACTCTCGTTGTAAGGTACCATTCTAACCAAACCTCTTCCTCCGCGTTTTGCCGTCAACTGAAAAAACGAAATTGCAATTTTTCTTCTTCTCTTTATTCTACAAATTTTTTCTTAAACTCTCCACGATTTCTTTTAAATTTTTGGGCTGCTCTAAGCCCCCGAAAGAGGGCCCCGAAAAAGCTTGCCGATAAAACTGCATCAGCAAAACTGCAGTTTCAGAATTCTTCAAGCATTTTGCTTCGCTTCGTTCTCCTATTTTCTTTCAATCTCTCACCTCGGTACTTCATCTCTTTTATCAGTAAACTTTTCTGAGACACTCTACGATTTCTTTTTAATTTTTTGACTACTCTAAGTCCTCAAAATAGGGCCCCGAAAAAGCTTGCCGATAAAACTGCATCAGCAAAACTGCAGTTTCAGAATTCTCCAACCATTTTGTTTCGCTTCGTTCTCCTATTTTCTTTTAATCTCTCACCTCGACACTTCATCCCTTTTTATCAGCAAACTTTTTTGAGACGCGCCACGATTTCTTTTTAATTTTTTAACTACTCTAAGTCCTCGAAATAGGGCTCCGAAAAAGCTTGGTGATAAACTGCATCAGCAAAACTGCAGTTTCGGAATTTTTCAACCATTTTACTCCTCTTCGTTCTCCTATTTTCCTTTAATCCCTCACCTCGGCACTTCATCCCTTTTAATCAGCAAACTTTTCTGAGACACCCCACGATTTCTTTTTTAATTCTTTGACTACTCTAAGTCCTCGAAATAACGCTCCGAAAAAACTCGCCGATAACAGAATTCAGGATTCCTGAATTTTGCCAAGTTCTTGAGCTTCAACTCACTTTTCGACCAGATGCTCTTCGCGTCGGTCCGAAACGTACCGAACTCGACTGTAATCATATTTAAAATATGTTACAAGTCTTTTCGCCGTATTTCGCCATTTTGCAAATTTGGCGAACGAGGACTTAAGCTTTACAATTTGAAGCTTCAAACTTTCAACTACAACTCACTTTTCGATTCGACGGCTTTTGCGTCGATTCGAAATGGTTCCAACCCACTTGTAATTACATTTGAAATGTGTTACAAATATTTTTACCGAATTTCGTCATTTTGTGAAAATCGGTGCATTACATAGAAGTTGCCTATTGTACAGGAAAATATTTTTAAAGAGGAGAAATTTTTGCATGCATGAAATTTCAGATTTTATTTATAGAGAAATACTCCTATATTATTATTATTATTTTTTGGTTACCGTCCCCCATTCATACTTGTTCAACGGTTCAGATTTAATTATTTTTAAGTTGTACTACCTACAACAGCAGGTCACTTTGAGGAGGTATCAGTTACCAGGTATCCCAAAATTTAAATTAAACTCCTTAAATTATTACAAAATTAATGGCTAAATTAATAAAAAATATTTTAATTAATTTTTTTTTTTATTTTGTGATGTTTAATTACAAAAATGTTATTTTTACAAAGTTACCTGTTAACCTGTTAATAAATAAAATTATACTTTTATTCTATGTCAATCAACAATTAATTTTTTTTTATTATTTATAAAAAAAATTACCATAGTATTTATCTTATTTATATGGTCTAAGAGGGCTATGGCCAATGCATTCTGTGATCTTTGATGTTACTCATGATTTTATTTTAAATGAGAATGAAAATAAACTGTTTCTTGGTGTATATTTTTTAGAATTTTCATTTAATTTTTTTTTTTTCCTACTTTACGAGGTAGCATAGTCTTGAATTATTTTTTTGATTAAACAGGGTAAAACCCTATTTGATTACAAAGTGAAACAGAGTTGGACCCAAGTTGCTGAATGCCCTAGCTCACACGCAAAGCTTGGGCGCCAGCTACACCCGAAAAGGAGGCCAGCCACGACACCCATCCTTACAAAAAAAGCAAAGCCAACAAAAGGGAAACAAACGTCTAATACAGCCTTCATGTAATCCAGGACTTTAGCAAAATCCACGAAGCAGAATAACCAACACAACTATTATCTATGCTCTTCTCTCTGCCTCAAAAACACTGGGTGTGTTAAGTTGGAGTACGCCAAGAGGCGTAAGTGGAATCCGCCCTGTCCGAGTAGCTAACGAGACCCCCCCCTCGCTCCCCACATCGCGGTGGAAACAGGCCTGCAACTGCATCTGCATCTGCATCTGCACCTGCACCTGCACCTATCCGTGGGTTCCTTACCGGAGTCGTTGCTCACCCAACGCCACTCTCCACAGTGCCATAGTGCTCAGGATCCTCCCAGCACACTCCCTCGTACTGTTGGTTTGATTGTCGAAGATCCTGTAATTTCGCTCCATCCATAATTCCCAACATGTGGCAGCCACACACACGTCGAGGAATCCCCGGTCGCTCCATTCGGTCGCCGATGTGCTCCTCTTCCATCTTTCCGCCAGGCCCCCTGATCCATGTAGCAAACTAGTCAACCAGAGTTTGTTGCCCTGTAAAGTCTTGATCCAAACCGTGCGAGCGTAGTGACAATCGAATAAGATATGTTCCAGACTCTCCTCGTCACCAAAGCAACAGACACAGCATGAAGGTCCATGCCACCCGCGCTTGATAAGCTGATCAGTTGTTAACAACCGGTTTCTCGCAGCCAGCCATAGGAAAATCTTGATGCGGAGAGGTACCTTTAGGCTCCAAAGTTGTAGGATGCGTTGGTCGTTGACTCCGTCGAATGCCAGAAAGTTGTAAGCTTCCTTCGCACTAAAGCATCCTTTAGTGTTCCATCTCCATTCTAGAGCGTCCGCACAGAGGGTCAGAGCGGTATTCCGAATTGCAGTTTGGAAACTCGTGTACTCGCGTTGGCCCACCGAGTCGTTGGCCAACAAGCTGCGAAATCCGAGGTTGGCCTTGTCGGCGAAGCGATGCATCCAAGACTTGACCGAGATGTATTTAGGCGCGGATACCGCGAACAGCGTCGGGAAGCGAGATCGCAGCGGTTCGTCGCCCGTCCATTTAGCATGCCAAAAGGGGGTTGTCGCCCCGTCTCCAACCCTGAATGTAACAGAAGTGTGAAAAGCCCCCGAGGTGGTGAGGATGCCCTTCCAAATGGGCGCGCATTTAGCAGGAGTATTTCCCCCCCGCACAAGGCGATTTTCTCTTGTAGTTAATACCCCTTAAAAGACGTACCCAAGGCCGCTCTGTGTCAGTATAAAAGGTCCACAGTCCTTTCATTAGCAGTGCAGAATTTGACGTGGAGATGTTGCGAATTCCCAGTCCTCCAACTGCCTTGGGTCGGCAAACCTGCTTCCAATTGACGAGGCAATGAAACCCGTTGGTGTTGTCCCTGCCTTTCCAAAAAAAACCCCGACGAATTCTGTCAATTTCTTTTATCGCCCAATGCGGAAGCTTGAAAGCTGAGCAGAAAAAGGTTGGAGCGCTAGATAACACCGAGTTAACTAGAATCAAGCGGCCCGCTCTAGACAGCAACTGACCTTTCCAACCCGCCAGTCGCTTACCAATTTTCTCGACGAGCGGTAGGAAGTCGGTTTTTCTCAACCGCTTGGGTGATAGGGGTAGGCCTAAATAAGTGAGCGGAAACCCCTCAATAGCGCATCCGAACAAGCTAGCCAGCCTGTGGGCCTGGTCCGTCGCTAAGTGCACTGGGACAATGCGGCTCTTAGAAAAATTAATCCTTAGCCCCGATGCCGCTGCGAAGTCGTCAAGTATGGTCTTGATCCTCTCAGCCGATTTAACGCTGCCGTCAAAGAAGAGGAGCAGGTCGTCGGCAAATTGAAGCGTGTGAATATTGATGTCGCCGATGCCCACCTGGTGCAGCAGCGAGTTGGAGACCGCCTCTTGTATCATCCTGAACAACACATCAATGCAAAGGATGAAAAGAAGGGGGGATAGAGGGTCCCCCTGACGGAGGCCACGCTTACATTGGAAGTAGTCGCCCGGTGCTCCATTAAGAAGTATCGCATTAGAGGAAGAATGTAAAAACGCTTTAATCCAACCAATCCACTTATCTCCAAAACCCCTCGTGTGAAGCAAGTCTATCAAAAACTCCCAGTTGATGTGGTCGAAGGCTCGCTCGAAGTCAATCTTCAATAAGGCTGCTTGTTGATTGGAGGAGTGGAGATGATGTGTAAGGATGTGCGCCGTATAAAAATTGTCGAGGATCGAGCGACCTTTGATAAACGCCGTTTGGAAGGGATTGATAAGATCATCCAAGTAAAATTGTAGTCTTGTAGCCAGCACTTTGGAAATAATTTTGGTCAATCCATTGATCAAGCAGATCGGTCGGAACTCCCGCACATCTGATGCACCTGCTTTTTTCGGGATAAGACAAATCCAACCTTTGTTGGTTTCTTGTAAATCCAGAAGACCGGAATACAACTTGTGAAAAGACTCCACCAGGTCTGGTTTTATCACCTCCCAGTAATGCTGATAAAAGGTTAATGGAAGTCCATCTGGTCCCGGCGCTCTATCTGGCGCACAGGAAAAAACAGCTTTTTTAATCTCTTGTTCCGAGAAGGGGTCCTGAAGGGTTCGAAGGTCCGAGGAGTCCAAAGAGTACAGCGAAGCAAGCTCAAAACTCGGAGTGGTACGGGTCACCGTGCCAAGTTGGGCGGAGAAAAAAGAAAACAGAAGGGCAGCCATATCCGCGTTGCTAGAGCAGGAGGCGAGTCCATCGGTAAGCCGAGTGATAAAATTCTTGCTCCTGCGAAGGTTGGCACAACGGTGGAAGAACCTGGTGTTCGCATCTCCCGCCCTCAACCAGAGTACCCTGGATCGTTGCTTCCATTTAATTTCATCTTGTATGCTAATTTCCGTGTATCTCTCCTTGAGCCTCGCTCTCAGCCGGATCTCTTGTAACGAAAGCGCCCTGAACTCTTCTGCTCTATCGCACCAATTGATCCAACCGAGGCACCACTCGGCTTGTGTCTTAAGAGATGATGAAAGCCCTCTACTCCATGCTTTAAGGGCTGTGGAAACCCGCCTGATTTTGGAATCGAAGCCGGGCACACTCCCATCCCTCGCCCGACCCCCGTTCCAGGCGCTTGCGACGACCTTATTTACTTCCGGGTAACGGAGCCACGAATTCTCGAATCTAAATAAGTGTGGTGCAGGAATAAAAGAAGAAGCCGTAAGAACAATGGGAGTGTGATCTGACCTTGGCCTTGGGAGCGCGCGTAGTGTCGAACTGGGGAAGAACGACTGCCAGTCCGGCGAAATGAGGGCCCTGTCTAGCCGCTCCAAAGTGGGGGTCCGTCTCCCGTTCGTCCAAGTGTACGCTTTGTTGGAGATGGGAAGGTCCCTCAGACCAAGCTGATTAATGACATTCCTGAATTCCAGAATGTCGGCAACATGGGAAGGGGTTCCGTTTCTATCCCGGACAGAAAGTAACACGTTGAAATCCCCCAAGAGGCCCCACGCTCCCACAATACTCGAGCCAATGGAAACCAATTCCCGGAAGAAGCTCCGTTTTAGAGACGAGCTCGTTGGACCGTAGATGTTGGAAATAGAGAAAGTCGCCCCATCGATCCTTCTTCTCAGCACCAAATTTAACGAGAACCTCCCGTTCCACTCTTTGATGCAATCGAACAGGGTGGGATTCCAAGCTGTGAGTAAGCCCCCCTTAGAGCCCTCTGCGTCGAGCGTACGGAAGTCTCTGAGGTGGAAGCCGCAGAAGGAAAGAAATTTGCGACCGGAGGTGGACGCCAATTTGGTTTCCTGGAGGCACACCACGCAGCTCTTGCTTCTCCTAATGAAAGCTCGCACGATGGTACACTTGTCCCCCCCATTCAATCCTCTCACATTCCAAGAGAGGAATCGAAAAGATCTGTTGTGAGGCATAAAGGAAGAAAAAAAACGCTGACGTCTCATCCTACCGGCCGGGCTGCGACCCCCCTAAGGAGCGCTCACACTCTCCGCTCGCCCGGTCTTTGCCAGGGTGTCCGATCCAAAGGAGGCACTCCCCGCCTGTGCGATCCCGCAAATTTCTTGGATATGAATGATCTCCGTAACAGATAAAGGCGAGCCGAGATCCCGATTGATAGGGAGTCCTTCGTCGCTACTCTTCCCTAATGCAAGAAGGTTGGGATGCCCAGCCGCTTCCCCTGTAGGCGATGGGGAGGCCGGAGGCGCCGCAAGAGCGAGGACCGAAGAAGTGGCCGCTCGCAAGGGGGGGCGGCCCGTCGAGAATTTCCGCTTCGCCAGCGCCTGAGCCCGCAGCAGAGGTGAGAAGCGACACCCCTTTTGTTTGTTGGCAAGCCTCAGGCTTCTCCTGGAAGTTGGGCTCTTGACGGGGCCGGGCTTCTCCAGTCCTACGAGGGGCGAACGGTCCATGCCTTTGCTTGCTGGGCTCTCCAGAAGTTCCGCCCCCGACCCCGAAGGGGGCCCACGATCCAGCTCCCCTACGGGGCCCGGGTAAGATGTAGCAAAGCACGAGTGGGCCGTATCGGTTTGGTCCACCACTTGAAGGCCCGACTCCTTCATGATGTAGTCCACCAGAACCCCGATGTCCGAGGGGTTGGACTCCGGGGCCCGCTGGGTAGATGACCTAGCCAACAATGGCAAAGTCTCCTGGCGCGCCCCCTCCTCGATGCCAGCCGAGCAACACGAAAAAGGAAGGTCCCCCTGACTTGCCGTGGAGCATGGAAGAGGAAACGTCCGCAGCCTGTCAGAATCTGCCCCTGGGCCAGATAGCGAAGAACGGAAAGGGTGTCCTAGGGTCCCGTTCCTGAGCGCCGGGGAAAGAATGGGGGCCGCCGGTTGGGCGGTCGGAGTACCCCTGACTGGAGCTCGCCGTCCGTCCAAATCAGAATCCCTCCCCCTCGACCGCCGCGAGTCGCCCGCCTCGCGGTCCGGCACCGGCGGTCGAAGGCAACCCGTCTCCAAGCGCGCCGGAATGTCCGAAAAGCCCGTGGTGCGGGCGAACTCCAGCTGCTCCTCCGCGGTGGTGAGTCCCAATCGCGCATCGAGCTCCTCGCCGAGGAAGATGGGGGCCGATTCTACCC
This sequence comes from Tillandsia leiboldiana, assembly GCA_029204045.2. Lineage (NCBI taxonomy): Eukaryota > Viridiplantae > Streptophyta > Magnoliopsida > Poales > Bromeliaceae > Tillandsia > Tillandsia leiboldiana. Next base: position 839,904 of record CM055072.1, on the reverse strand, counting down.
AACCCTCGATCTCGATGGGTATAGAGAACCGTCGATCGTCCACCATGAGTGCGAGAGATTCCGGGATGATCGCCACGTCTTGGCAACGGACCCGGGCCCTGAAGAAAGACAAGCTATCCGCCCCGTCAAAGTCCTCGCCGACTTCCCAAAGTTCTCCAAAGCCGCTGATTGCGGCCCTCACAGCCTCCTCGCTCCAGCAACACAACGGCCAATTGGAGAGACGGATCCAGGCCAAGTGTCGCAGGTGGCCCCGCTCCCCTTCCCCTCTCTCCACCCAGTTGGAAAAGGAGTAGTAGTCCTCCCCCAACCGAATCGGGCTTCGCCCAATCGCTGATTCCCTGGTGACCCAATTCGGGAAGGTGACGGCTACGAAGTCCTCTTGAAGAAGCGCCACCTTGAAGTCTCTCGCCGCTCCCCCAAAGAAGGTGGCTAGCTTACCAGGCAGTGAGGTCCTCAGGGACCCCACCTCGAACCCCGATGTGGCGAGCCTCGCCACGCAACCCACCGGGTTGGGCCGCCCCGCAGGTAGAGTGAAAGCAGACGGAAGATAAGCCGCCAACGAAGCTGGGCGCGCGGGCTTCCTGACCTCCTCCACGGTCTGAGGTCGACTGAGAGAACGGCACCGAGCAGCTTGGTGCCCGGTCCTCATGCAGAGGAGACAGCGCTTCGGCTCCCTGCAGAGCGCCGCGCGGTGACCTTTCTCAAAACAGCGAAAACACCTCCCTCGCAGCGACGGGTTGAGAAGGTACTTTGGCGGAAGAGCGGGCAAAGCGGCATTCACCAGGAATGCTGGGGTCTGTCTCACTGCAGGCTTGGGCGGCTGGTTGGCAGATGCAGCCGCAGTTGGAGAGAGTACCGCCTCCTTGTACGTCATCCGCGGGCGAGATCCCCCGTTCTTCGACTGCAGGGGCATACGACTGGGGTGGAGATTAGGAAGCCTGCTGCACGTGCAAGCCCTGGGGAGCGCCATGCAGGGGCAGGGGAGGCGGGTGGGCCCCGCCTGGACGGCGGCCGGCATTTTCTCTCTCTATTATTTTGACTTTAACTTAAAAAAAAAAGCTTTCATGTTAATTTTAATATTATTCACAGGTGATTGAAAGCATTTTTCACAAGTTCTTTTAAAGATAAAATAGTTTGGTGCAAATGTAAAAAGATAGTTATAATAAGAACTTCACAACAATTTAAAAGTAAAAAAAGATAATTTTATGGTTGTCGAAATTATGAAAAAAATAAAACGAACTAATGCCCAACCTAACCTTATTAAAAAAATATATTTTCAATCTAGCCTTCTTTTTTTAAAAAAAAAAATTAATCTAACCTCATTTGAATAAATTAGAAAAGAAAAAATAATTTAATGCTATTAATGTTAGTTTATATGTTAATTAGGAGAGAATTTTTTTTTTCTCCCAACCCACTTTTTAAAAATTTAATAACACGAATGACAGATTTAATAATAATACTATTAATAATATTCCAATCTATCTCTCTCTCTATATATATATATATAAAATTGAATTTCTATGTTTTTTAAAAGTATAAAGTAATTGATGTTTATAGTAGGTTTTAGCTATTGGATGAAAGAATGTAAAGTTAGAATAATAATGGGCCTTAGGTTTAGTAGTGATTGGTGGAATAGCATGATATTCCACCAACCTTTTTTTTTTTTTTTTTTTTTGATTAAACAGGGATATACCCTATTTGAAACCGAGGATATTCCACCAACCATTTGACCAGATAATTATACATGAAATGGATAACATATTGATTACAAAATTGCAGGTTTCTTGTTTTGGAAGAGATCGAGTTCGATGTTACAAAATTGCAGGTTTCTTGTTTTGGAAGAGATCGAGTTCGATGTTTGAGGCAGATTCAGTTGATTTTTTTTTTTTAGAGAAATGTAGCATGCTACCCGCTTCGTTTATTTTTGAAATAAACTTAGCTGGAAATGTGAAGCAGGGCTTCGAACTCGGGTCTCGGATCTCGGATATCAACCATCAAACCCTTTGCGACTTGCACTAGGGACGGTTGATGATTCAGTTGATTTTTATGTTTAAGGTGTGATCAGACTTACAGGTTTACATTCGAAAGAAGGCGCAGGGGAATTGCGGTTTTAGGCTTGTGCAATTGCATCCCAGAATTGTGATGTTGTAATCATGCTCCATTTTTTTTACTGTATCTAGAGAGAACTTTGTTTCTTTTGCCTTGGAATTTTTTGATTTATATTTTCAAGTGTAGCAACAGTTTGAAGCATTTGTGCTTGTTTTCAGATTGAAGCTGGAATAGATCAAATAGAATGAATGCCACAGTTTTGAGTTTGAATGTTTCAACTTATTAGTCCTCTATTCTTTCACTTTACCAAGTTGTGTTTGTGGATCTCTTCTGAAATTGAATAATGTGATGTTAAGGGGGTGTTTGGTTCCTCTGGAAAAAGGTTTTCGTAGATCTCTTCAGAAGCACGCTTTCCCCTCAGTGCTTTCGAAAGTATTCGATCTTGCGATTCACAATTGAAATAACATAATACCCAGATTAAAGGATGAAAAGAAGAGAAATGGAGAGAATTTTGAATTTCTGAAATGAAATTTTCTATCATGCTTCCATCAAGAATTAAATGGAAGAACTGTTAGTTACAGTTAAAGACAACTACACTGCACCAATTCGGCGCATTCAGACACTTTGCACAGATTAGTTTTGCTATGATCAACAACAAAGGAGAAAAGTTTTTTTTTTTTTTTTTGATGAAACAGGGTTAAACCCTATTTTTGAGAACAAAGGAGAAAAGTAAAAGAATTATGTACAAGTAATCTGCAAGAATTTGGTGATCAGTAATTCGATTGCTATCATTTCCCGTTTCCGATCAGCATTAGATCGACTCCGTTGGATTGAGTATCGCCGGATTTAGGGCCTGTATTAACATCTTTTTGTTCCCCATATGCGGACTGTGCCGTCGTCGCTCGCGGAGGCGAGCATGTGAGGGTTCGCGGGGTTCCAGCTGACGCAGTTGACCGTGTCCGAGTGGCCCTCGAGGGCTTCGAGGAGATTTCCCCTGCCTCGATGCCATATATAGACCTGCTCAAATAGATACAAAAAAAAGCCGTAAATAGAGTCCACATGCAAAGTTATGTTCATACGTAGGGAAACGAGAAATTGAATGCTTTTGTTTCAATACGATGTCACATAAACGATATTTCGCAGAAAGAAAGATCTCTAACTACATAACTTTAAATTACGGAGTTTTCGTATTCATACCCGTTTATCTTGACTTCCGCTGGCAACAAAACCCTGCTCGAGCCCACCGAAGCACGACCGTATCAGCTGCCCGGTCCGCTTGTGGCCTTTGTATCTCATAACAAGCTTGGGCTCGCCCTTTATGCTCCACAAATGAATCTCCTCAGTCACTAAATTCACGAGCAAAAAGTTCTCGTCCTTTGATAACAAGAACGATGCGATCACGTGCTCCTCCTCAAGAAACATTTCCTTGTCTAAGGCTATATCCAACAGCAGAATAGATGAATCCGTATTCATGAATATCACAATCTGTTTGTCCTCTGTCACGGCCATGTCGACGATATTTGCGGCCCGGGTCCGCATAAAGGATCTAATATTTAACCCATTCAAGTCGATATAGAAGAATTGCATGTCGGCTGAGCATGAAAAGAGCTCTTTCCCGTCGGAGCAGAATCCGCAGGAGATATAGCCGTAGCTGTCGTGTCGGTAACTTTGGATGCATTGCCCGGATTGGACGTCCCAACGTATAAGGTCTTCTTTCAAGCCGCACGTGAGAAGCTGCGTGTCGTCGGGGTTCCACGCGGCCATCAAGACCGGCTTCTTGTGGCCATGCAGTGTGTGCTTCAGCGACAGCTTCCCTTCTTCATTAACCTAAAATAACATTGTAAATATGATAAGAACAAGAAAACTACATACTAAAAGTGCGGTAAAACGAAATATTTCTCGCAAATCAGAGGAGATGAAGAAGCGAAATTACCTCCCAAATGATGGCAGACTTATCGCTGGATGACGATGCTAAATATCTGCCGCTATTTGAGAATAGCACGAACCAAACTTCATCAGTGTGACCTTGCAATACCTTCACCGAAAAAAGGAAAAAAAAGGCTTAGTCGGCTTTCACGTATATATCCCTGCAATATTATCCCAGAAAAATCTGAATTTTCATATAATCAGCTCAAAAGTGTAATTCCTACAAAAAAAAAATACCCGCATCCGGTTCATATTTGAAAGAGTGTTTTAAATATGAGCATTTTCATAACTAAAAGGGCCTAAATAAATATTCAAACTTGGCAGGTTACGTACTTAAAGAGATACTTCCACATGGGTATATAAATATATTTAAAATCAAAGAGACAAATTTATTATACTGTAATTCTCACCTGCGTAGTTTGAGAAGGTATCTGATCTTTTCCGCACCGATGGTCGGCATATAACGAAAGCGAACTATTTAAAGGGTTGTGAAATGGGCAATCTTTTATTTGCATGGTTAGCGCTTGTTCAATCAAATGCTCCAACCTTTTCTCGGCCACCAATAAATCTGGAGGAAACACCTTCTGCAGCTCTTCCAGAATCTTCGTTGGTGAGCTTGAAAACTCACCTCCGGTTTCACCAAAACCAATCAAACAACTGCTGAGCTCGTGGACTCGCTCCGTGTTGATCCCCAGAGGAGCGATTTCCTTCTTTAAAATCTCCAATGCGTCCACACCTTTGCCGGTTCTCAAAAGTTGCAAGAATTTCTGCTCCAGTATCAGAAACGATGCAGATTTCACGATCTCGCCGTCCGAAATGCCTAATTCATGCAATGCAGCCAAGCTTCCGTCCCAATTTCCGCTGAGCACTTGCTGTCTGAAAAGGTTTACCGAATCGGAGTGCAACTGAATTCCTGATTCTTGCTCTAAAACTTCTCCGGCGTTCTTATAGCCGAGAGTATATAGGGATTTCGTCATTACTCGCGCGAGTTCGACCCTCTTGATCAGTCCTTTTGAATCAACTGTATCTCCATGTATTTGGGCCTGGGGAGACAAAGGTTGGGACATCGGGTTGTCGTCCAAAACACCACTCATGAAGTGCCAAAATGAGAGCCGACTGCTCCAAGAAATAGATTGATTCGATGCAAAGAGAGGTCCCTGCACAGAAAAATTCTTAATACACTTCTCACAATGCAACAGAATTAAACAAAACTAGAGGAGCCGATAGATGGCAAAGAATGTTTGCGGCATAAAGAAAAAAACCAAGAACAGAACTTCTTCTTCAATTTTAGCAATACAAGCATAGAATTTCGACTTCCCGTAGAAACTCGAATTTCAATGGAATCCACATAATCTTCCTATATCTTTTTTTTTTTTTTCATTAGCTAATTATATACTTAACACTTAACATTAATTATTCGATGAGAGGACGAAACGAAACATAATGGTGCAATCAAATTAAGCTACAAATCATTGTTCTTGTAACTAAAAAGAGACAGTAATCGACATAACAAGAATCAAATCAATTTTTTAAGTCCACAAGCATTAATATTAAGAAAGATAATCATCAAGAACAATAAGAAAGGCCTCTCAATTGTGAACACTATTCTTCTAACATTATAAACAAGACATTTCCATCATATTGATCCCCCGACTACGGCAATAATAGAGCATTAATTATACAATTTATATGATAGTAATCTACCACTCCAATTACAATAACCTTATTAGGGTTTGTTCGGTTCTCCGGAAAACATTCCAAGAAACAGTTTTCTAGTTAAAAAAGTTTGTTTTACGAAATTTTGTATTCAGAAAATGAAAAGGGCGGGAAACAGTTTTCCGCGCTTTTCCGAGGAATCAAACACCACTTATTATAATTAGCAACAATTAACAACAAAAGATCAATCTAATTGAGCTAATATTGTTCTAGCATTACAAGATTAGTGCATGCATTACACAGTTCACACTAAACTCGTTTCTTATTCTCCAAGAAATTGTTCATAGCTCAAAGTAACATGCAACGCATAGCAAAACGAAAATCACACTAAATTAACCACACACACACACACACACAAAAAAAAAAAAAAAAAAAAAAAAAAAAAAAAAAAAAAAAAAAAAAAAAAAAACTCATGCACCAAATCAAGAACATCGAATTAGGACACTCACCTGTCGAAATCGGATCAAAAGGCCAATTGCGGCAAAATCGCCGAGACCCAGTTGAGGATTTCGCCGCACAAGCCCGATTCTGGGCTCAAAATCTCAACCTGATGGGGGAAATGGAGGGCTCTACAATTCTTGGGCTATGGAGTGATTTGTATCCAATGGGAGAGGAGGAGAAGAGGAGGAAGAGAGAGAGAGAGAGAGAGAGAGAGAGAGAGAGAGAGACTACAAAGAGTGCCCTGTGAATCTCTTCCATATATATAGGCTACGTTTGGGTGGTATATAAGTAAGAGAGAGAGAGTGTGTGTGTGTGAGATAGAGAGAGTGAGAGAGAGAGGAAACCAACTCTTCTATACAAGCTTGAGAGAGAGAGAGAAAATTAAAAGAGTGCCGCGTGTGGATCTCTTCTATATATATATATATATATATATATATATATATATATAGTCAACGTTTGGTTCTAAGCTAGTATCAAAGATTTAAGCATTCAATCGTATTCATCGTATTATTATGTGAATAAAATATTAGTACGATATATTTTACGTCGATAACACAGCTCAAAATTATATTTTTTTAAAAATATTAAGTAATTATCTTAATAAAATTTAAAATTTTTGATAAAAATATATAATAGGCAGTTAGAAAATTTTATTGTTAAAAAAATAAATATTTTATGTCATTATGTATCGATACATATATATATTTTTTATGATTGGTACTCATCGGTAGGGGTGTCAACGAGCCGAACACGAGCGAGCTGGAGTCGGCTCGTGTTCGGCTGGCTCGTTTAAATATCGAGCTGAAAAATTCGGCTCGTGTTCGGCTCGTTAATAGCTCGTTTATTAACGAGCCGAACCGAGCTGTTTGCGAACAACAAGTTTGATTTTCATTCAAGTTGAAAAAAAATTAAAAAATTAAAATTTTAATCTAATAATTAAAATTCATAAAAAATTGATAACCTAAAATTTAAATAGTAAAATTTATATATATATATATATATATATATATATATATATATATATATATATATATATATATATATATATATATATATATATATATTCGAGCTATTATCGAGCCGAACACAAGCGAGCTGACCCCAGCTCGTGTTTGACTCGTTTATTAAACGAGCTGAAAAATTCGGCTCGTGTTGACTCGTTTACTAAACGAGCGATTCGATCTCGAGTTAATTTCGAGCCGAACACGAGCTGGCTCGCGAACAGCGAGCTGAATTGCCACCCCTACTCATCGGTACTGTTTGATACGCACCGTATCGTACCGTGCCGGTAAATTTTCAGCATGACCTCGTGTTACGGTATTTAAATTTTTGGCTAGAACTAAATATTTCGGAAATAGATATAAGTTTGAAAACAAGCAGGTATAAGACAAATTTTATATTTAAATAAAAATTAAATTATTTTTAAAAATAAAAAAATAACGTTTGGACAGTTAAATTCTAATAGTAAGAATAAAAGTATTTTTAATTTTAAAATAATAATATTTTATATAATAAATTAATATAAAAAAATTAATTAAATAATAATTTAATTAATTTAATTAATTATTACTAGATAGTCCTAAATATTAATTGATAAAATAATTAATAATAATGAGCATGGTTAATAAATAATTTATTTAATTATAAAAAATTTAATAATTTAATAAATTAATTAGTTAATTATCTAATAGTTAGATAATTAGTTAATAAAATAATTAAATTAATTAAAATATTAAATTAATTAAAGAGTTAATATAATAATTAAAATTATATTTATTTTAATTAAGTTTATTCTCTGATGGAAAAGTTTGTTCCAGAAAAAAAAACTGAAATAATAATTTCAGTCTTATTTCAAAAAAAAAAAAAAAAAAAAAAAAAAACTACTATTGGAAATTGTGATGGTACCAGCACATGAGCTTTTGTGTTTTAATTATCAGTAAATTACTAATCAAGCTTCTATTTTTGAAATCATAAAGATTCATATGTTGCCCTGAAAAGTGCAGTTTTTTTAAAAAAAACTGTGTGTTTGAGAGTTGTCAATCCATATATAGAAGTTGCCTTTTGTACTGGAAAATATTTTTAAGGAATAATTATCTGTGTACCCTTGAAATCGGAAGAAATATCTGATTTACCCCTCTTATTTTTTTCTTTCCAATATACCCCTCATACGTTCCACCGTTATTAAAAATATCCCTACCGTTTCCCTTTGTTAAGTTAACTATGGTTAAACTAGAGTTAAATAATAATCGGAGTTGAAAAGTATCAGATATACCTATTTTGCCCGGATTTAGGGTTTAGGGTTTAGGGTTTAGGGTTTTAGGGTTTAGGGTTTAGAATTTTTTAGGGTTTTAGAGTTTAGGGTTTAGGGTTTAGGGTTTTAGGGTTTAGGGTTTAGGGTTTAGGGTATATTTGAAAGGGCAAAATGGTAATTTCACACAGATAACGGCAGCTCCAAACGGTACACTAACAGAGTTTAACTTCAGGGGTATTTTGGAAAGAAGTTGGAACGTAAGAAGGGTAGTTTTAATATTAGCATTCTAAGAAAGGTAAATCTGAAAACAGAGAAATTTTTAAGGGTATATAGGAAATTGCCCCTATTTTTAAAGAGGAGAAATTTTTGCATGCATGAAATTTCAGATTTTATTTATAGAGAAATACTCTTATATTATTATTATTTTTTGTTACCGTTTCCATTCATATTTGTTCAACGACTCAGATTTAATTATTTTTAAGTTGTAATACCTACAACAGCAGGTCACTTTGAGGAGGGCCGGTTATCAGGTACCCCAAAATTTAAATTAAACTTCTTAAATTATTATAAAATTAATGGCTAAATTAATGAAAATATTTTAATTAATTTTTTTTTATTTTGTGATGTTTAATTATGAAAATGTTATTTTTATAAAGTTATCTGTTAACCTGTTAATAAATAAAATTATATATATATATATATATTTTTTTTTTTTGTCAATGATTAAATTTTTTTTATTATTTATAAAAAAAAATTACCATAGTATTTATTTTATTTATATGGTCTAAGAGGGCTATGGCCAATGCATTCTGTGATATTTGATGTTACTCACGATTTTATTTTAAATGACAAGGAAAAAAAACTGTTTCTTCGTGTATATTTTTTAGAATTTTCTTTTAATTTTTTTTTCCTACTTTACAAGGTAGCATAGTGTTACGGACTTAAGCTTTTCGCCTAGCAAAAGTTCGTGCAGTGTCCGTCTTCCTGCTCGAAGAGGGCAAGCCTTGCTTTCTATTTGCTAGCCCGGACCTTCACGCCCTACGACTAAATACAAAAATAGAGAAAAGAGAAAGGAGTAGTGGTTCCGCAGAAAAAACTAAGTACCCTCTTTACTTAGAAAATAACACTACAAGATACAACTCTCTCTTGTTGAATTGGCCTTAGCCAATTTCCCTATTTATAGGCTTATGTACAACTCACCCACTAAGCCTACATTTACAACCTTGTGGATTGGTATGACTCTTGGCATCCCCTTGACATTAATGGTGATGGTGACATTCATGATGGAGGTTGCAAGTCTCTTCACCTTTTATAATATTTCTTCACCTCCCACAAATGATGTTGAAGTTGGACCACCTTGGCAAGCCTGGGCTATGAACTTAGACTAAAATTTTCTAAGTCCCTAACAATAGTCTTGAATTATTTTGACTTTAACTTAAAAAAAAAAAAACTTTCATGTTAATTTTTAATATTATGCACAGGTGATTGAAAATATTTTTCACAAGTTCTTTTAAAGATAAAACAGTTTGGTGTAAATATAAAAAGATAGCTATAATTAGAACTTCACAGTAGTTTAAAAGTAAAAAAAAAAAAATAAAAAAAAATAATTTTATGGTTGTCGAAATTATGAAAAAAATAACGAACTAATGTCCAACCTAACCTTATTAAAAAAAAAAATATTTTCAATCTAGCTTTTTTTTTAAAAAAAAAATCAATCTAGACTCATTTGAATAAATTAGAAAAAAAAAAGTAATTTAATATTATTAATGTAAGTTTATATATTAATTAGGAGGGAGAAAAAAAAATTTCTCCCAACCCACTTTTTAAATAATTTAATAACTTTATTAATTTAAATTATTATTATTATTATTATTTTATTTAACTATACTATTGACATAATTAAATATCTGATAAAACTACACGCTCAAAAATAAAATTTAGTATTATTGAAAATAAATATAATACAAAATAATATAATTATATACTAGATATATATAAATAAATATAATAATAATATTATTATTATTAACTCTCAATATGATTAAATATCTAATATGACTACACACTAAATATAATATGGATATAAGTAAAAATAATACGACTATACATACTTACGTAATTAATTATTTGATATGACTATACACTTAACGTAGCAGTTAATATAACTAAAAAATTAATATGATATTAAAATAATATAAACTATACATTGTATAAAAATAAAAATAATATAACTATACAGAAAATATAGAGTGTATTGAAAAATAAAAAAAGTAGAGAAAGAAAAAAAAAAAAAAAAAAAAAGCTTTCTCTCCTAATTAACATATAAACTCATATTAATAACATTAAATTACTTTAATCTTTCTTTTAAATAAGGCTAGTTTAGGCATTAGTTCAAAAATAAGGATAACTATTGTAATTTTTTTATGTGGTGTGATAACATACTGAAATCTACAGAAATTTTAGAATAAGAAAGTTCAAATCTTTTAAGCTTGTACAAGCAAAGGAGCTCTACTATATATATATATATATATATATATATATATATATATATATATATATATATATATATATATATATATATATATATATATATATATATATATATATATATATATATATATATATAGAGAGAGAGAGAGAGAGAGAGTTGGGCTGGAATGCTATTGATAGCACCAACCCAACTTTGCCACCCATTTTTTAGCCTTTAGATCGCATTGAGATTTGTGCATGCTCTTTAATGAAAAAGAAAAGCTTTTTACTTTTTACTTTTTCTTTTTACTTTTTCTTTTTTTTCTTTTTCATTAAAGAGCATGCACAAATCTCAATGCGATCTAAAGGCTAAAAAATGGGTGGCAAAGTTGGGTTGGTGCTATCAATAGCATTCCAGCCCAACTCTATATATATATATATATATATATATATATATATATATATATATATATATAGAGAGAGAGAGAGAGAGAGAGAGAGAGAGAGAGAGAGAGAGAGAGAGTCTAACTACTATACTCTTATGAGTAAAACTCTTTCGTACTCATAAGTTTCGGCCATTGGATGAAAGAATGTGCGGTTAGAATTATAGTAGTCTTTAAAATTTATACTATTTCATCAACAACCCACTAAACCTTAGGAGACCACTATCATTCTAACCACACATCCCTTCATCCAAGGGCGAAAAAGTTATGAGTACAAAAGGGTCTATACTCATAAGAGTATAGTAGCCTTACGTTATATAGAGTCCGACTACTATACTCTTATGAGTAAAACTCCTTCGTACTCATAAGTTTTCGGCCATTGGATAAAGGAATGTGCAGTTAGGATTATAATAGTCCCTAGAATTTATACTATTTCACCAAAAACTCACTAAACCCTAGGGGACCACTATCATCCTAACCGCACATCCATTCATCCAAGGGCGAAAAAGTTATGAGTACAAAGAGGTCTATACTCATAAGAGTATAGTAGCCCTACGCTATATAGAGTCCAACTACTATACTCTTATGAGTAAAACTCCTTCGTACTCATAAGTTTTCGGTCATTGGTGTTTGTAGTAGGTTTTAGCTGTTGGATGAAAGAATGTAAAGTTAGAATAATAATGGGGCTTAGGTTTAGTGGTGATCGGTGGAATAGCATGATATTCTACCAACCATTTTTTACTGTATTTAGAGAGAACTTTGTTTCTTTTGCCTTGGAATTTTTTGTTTTATACTTCAAGTGTAGCAACAGTTTGAAGCATTTGTGCTTGTATTTAGATTGAAGCTGGAATAGATCAAATAGAATGAATGTCACAGTTTTGAGTTTGAATCTCTAAGTTTAGGGACTGTATCCTTTGCCTCCAAGAAACGAAAGTGAGCTCTGTCTCCCGTTCCTTCCTCAAATCCTTCGCCGGTCCGCTTTTCAATAATTGCCAGTGCATTAGTGCTAACTAATTGACCTCCCCATAAGCAACCAGCTATTCACCTGGTCGAACAATCAGCTATCCCCCTCCCTAGCCAAGCTTGACCGCTTCCTTATCTCGACGGAGTGGGGCTCTATCCTCCCCGGCTCCAATGTAACTGCACTACCGCACATCACTTCGGACCACTCTCCCCTCCTGCTAAAGACCCTGCCTAAACAGTCCTACCGGACTTTCAGACTGGAGAAGGTATGGCTAACACGGGAGGACTTTAACCTTCTAGTGCATGTTTGGTGGAACGAGCTTGCAACCACGACTGGAGGTATCCTATCTTTCGCCTCCAAGTTACGCCACTGCCACAAAAGGATCAAAGAATGGTGTGCCTCCAATTTCTACAGCATCAGGAACGCCAAACGTACAACAATAGAGGAGATCCACAAGCTGGACCTTTTAGAAGAGGTGACTAACCTGACCGCCAGCCAACTACTGACCCGTAATTCGCTCAAATCATACCTCAAAAACATCATCGCCGACGAGGAGCTGCTTTGGCAAGCGAGAGCCAAACAACACTGGCTCAAGGAAGGAGACGGCAACAACAGTTTTTTCCACGCCATGGCCAATGGGAGAGCAAGATCTAACCATATCGGGGTAGTAGAAGATGACGGGCGTAGGTTGGAAAGGGAGAAGGACAAGAGTGACTACTTCTATTGTAAGTTTAAGGAAAGATTCGCCCCAGGCGACACCCACCGGGCATCGCGAGGGGACTGGAGCGACATCTTCAGTGACGGAGGATTCTTAAGTGTGGAACACCTAACGGCGCCTTTCACCGAGGAAGAGATTAAAAATGCCATCTTCCAGCTAAATGAGGATAAGGCCCCTGGTCCTGATGGTTTCAGTATGAGATTCTATCAAAAGTTCTGGGATGTGATCTCAACGGACATATTGAAAATCTTTGATGACCTGTATGATGGCAACCTGAATACTGGCCCAATTGACTATTCTTACATCTGCCTCATCCCCAAAATTGAAGGTGCCAAAACGGCAAACGACTACCGACCAATCTGCTTACTCAACTGGATCCAGAAGATCATCTCAAAAGTGCCGGCGAATAGACTGGAAGGGGTAATGCAAAATATAATTTCACCATCGTAGACGGCCTTCCTCAAAGGCCGGTTAATTCTGGACTCTTTCGTAACGGCCGGCGAACTAATCAGCTGGAGTTCGAAAGTGCAATCTGAGAGCGTCGGCATTAAGGCGGATTTCGAGAAGGCCTTCGATAAAGTGGACTGGAACTATCTAAGAAGTATACTAGTCTGGCTTGGGGCCAACCAAAAATGGTGCGATTGGATTGATCAATGCATCTCCAACGGAAAGATCGCGATTTTGGTAAACGGGGTGCCATCGAAATGGATAAAACTTAAGCGGGGCCTTAGACAAGGGGACCCGCTGTCCCCCTTCCTGTTCTGATTGTAGCCGAAGGCCTTGCTAGAATGATGGAGAGAGCAATCAGAAACAACCTGTTGAGAGGGGTTGGGCCAACCAATGATGCTAAAATCGCCATCATCCAGTACGCGGATGATACCATCTTCTTCTGTGAGGCCAAGAAATGCCAACTTCGCAACCTGAGGTTCATCTGGCAGATCTTCGAATGGACTTCCGGCCTAAAGATTAACAGAAGCAAGTCCGAGTTGTTCTTCCTTGGCAGCAACAGAAACAAAGGGAAGCGGCTAGCCGAGCTCATGGAGTGCAAACTGGGCTCTCTGCCGATCAAGTACCTAGGGCTCCCTCTGTCAAGGGGGCAAATCAGGAAAGACGACAGGAGAGGCATCGTCACCAAGATCGAAAACAAGATTGAAGGTTGGCAGGCCAAACTCCTCTCCCAGGGAGGGCGTCTCACACTCGTTAACTCTGTGCTGTCAAATCTCCCCCTCTACTTCTTCTTAGTGTTCAAAGCACCCAAATGGGTCCTTCGTCGCATTGACTCGCTGCGGAGGGCATTCTTCTGGCGCGGCTCCAGCATCACTACTGGGGGCCTCTGCCTAGTTAATTGGAAGACGGTCTGTAGGGCGAAGAGAGACGGCAGATTAGGGGTACTGGATTTGGAGCACCTGAACATCGCCCTGCTGGTGAAGTGGTGGTGGCGGTTTTTCACCACTGAGGCGATCGCATGGGGCCACCTGATCCAAAGGTTGTACTACACCCGACGACAACCTCTGTGGGAAGGGACCACCTTCAAACCGTTCTCTCAATGGTGGAGAAGTGTCCTAGGAACGAAAGCCCTCTTCATCTGCAGCACCTCCCGATCGGTCGGCAATGGCCGATGGACGAATTTCTGGTCAGACATCTGGCTAGGGAACACCTCCCTTCACTGTCGCTTCCCTCGCATTTTCGGGGCGGTGCACAACAAAGCATATCGGGTTTTTGATTGCTTTGGTCGTAACGGTTAGAGAAGTAAAAGGACCCTGGCAGGTTTCGCTATTAGCAACATCCAGGACGGTGCCTCGCTTCAGAGCTTAGCCGGCTCCCTGTCAGAGGTCCGACTGTCGAATTTAAGGGACACATTCAAATGGCGTTGGTCAAATTCTGAAATCTTCTCGGTGCAATCCCTGTACCGCTTCCTGCAGGACACCGGCGTGCGAGTTAGAGGCTTTCAGAAAATCTGGACTATCAAAATCCCTCTGAAAGTCAAAGTCTTCATCTGGCTACTGCTTAAACGCAGGGTGCTTACTATGGATAGACTACTCAAGTGGGGGTGGTCAGGGGACACCAATTGTCTCTTCTGCTCTTGCTTGGTGGAATCCGCTGATCATCTTTTCGCCTCTTGCGAGGCTGTTCGTCTTCTGGTGATTTACCTGCTCCCCAACAACGGGGATGCCCGTTGCTGCTCCACTGCAACCTCGCTTTGGGACTTGTGCGCTACCAGCGGGCACGCTCGAGGGCATGGGGATCTCATCGCCCTCGCGGCTGTCTGGTGGACCGTTTGGTTGGAACGGAATAGCAGGAGGTTTAGGTCGGCCTCCCGAAATCTGGGGCACCTGTGCTCTGAAGCACGTGATCTGTCTTTGTCTTGGGCTTCTACCTGCCCATAGTGTTGCCATTTTTTTTTTTTTTTTTTTTTTTCCCGAGACCTGGTTGTCTTGACCCTTGTAGCTAAATTCATCTTTCCAATGAATGAAGCGGCAGCATGCAGCCTTTCCCTCAAAAAAAAAAATATTTCAACTAATTAGCCCTCTATTCTTTCACTTCACCAAGTTGTGTTTGTGGATCTCTTCTGAAATTGAATAATGTGATGTAAAGGGGGTGTTTGGTTCCTCTGGAAAAAGGTTTTCGTAGATCTCTTCAGAAGCACGCTTTCCCTGCAGTGCTTACGAAAGTATTCGAGCTTGCAATTCACAATTGAAATAACATAAAACCCAAATTAAAGGATGAAAAGAAGAGAAATAGAGAGAATTTTGAATTTCTGAAATGAAATTTTCTATCACGCTTCCATCAAGAATTAAATGGAAGAACTCTTGGAGTCACATTTGAAGAAAACTACACAGCGCCAATTCGGCGCATTCAGACACTTTGCACATATTAGTTTTGCTATGATCAACAACAAAGGAGAAAAGTAAAAGAATTATGTACAAGTAATCTGCAAGAATTTGGTGATCGGTAATTCGACTGCTTTTGAATTTGTTAGAATGCTATCATTTCCCGTTTTCGATCAGCATTAGATCGACTCCGGTGGATTGAGTATCCCCGGATTTAGGGCCTGTATTAACATCTTTTTGTTCCCCATATGCGGATTGTGCGGTCGTCGCTTGCGGAGGCGAGCATGTGAGGGTTCGCGGGGTTCCAACTGACGCAGTTGACCGCGCCCGAGTGGCCCTCGAGGGCTTCGAGGAGATTTCCCGTGCCTCGATGCCATATACAAACCTGCTCAAATAAATAGATACAAAAAAATGTCGTAAATATAGTCAGAAATTGAATGCTTTTGTTTCGATACGATGTCGCATAAACGATATTTCGCAGAATGGTCTCTAACTACATAAGTTTCTAAGTTTGTTAAGAATGCTGGATAAAAATTATGGAGTTTTCGTATTCATACCCGTGAATCTTCACTTCCGCTGGCAACGAAACCCTGCTCGAGCCCGCCGAAGCACGACCGTATCAGCAACCGGGTCCGCTTGTGGCCTTTGAATCTCATAACAAGCTTGGGCTCGTCCTTTATGCTCCACAAATGAATCTCCTGATTCACTAAATCCACGAGCAAAAAGTTCTCGTCCTTCGATAACGAGAACGATGTGATCGTGTGCTCCTCCTCAAGAAACCTTTCCGTCTGTAGGGCCAAATCCAACAGCCGAATAATCGATTCCTTATATGTGAATATCACAATCGTTGAGTCCTTTGCCATGGCCAGGTCAGTGATTTTTGTTTTCCGTTGCCCTTCGAAACATTGAAGATCTTCCCCATTCAATTCGACAGAGCAGAAGTTCTTGTCGGTTGAGCATGTAAACAACACTTTCCCGTCGGAGAAGAACCCGCAGGAAACATAGCCACAGCTGTTGTGTCGGTATCTTCGGATGCATTGCCCGGATTGGACGTCCCAACGTCTAAGGTCTTCTTCCATGCCACACGTGAGAAGCTGCGTATCATCGGGATTCCATGCCGCCATCACGACTGGCTTCTGGTGGCCACGCAGTGTGTGCTTCGGCGACAGCTTCCCTTCTTCATTAACCTAAAATAACATCGTAAATATGATAAGAATAAGAAAACTACATACTAAAAGTGCGGTAAAGCAGCTTTAACTCTCGGGGGAAACAAAATAATTCTCGTAAATCGGAGAAAACGACGAAGCGAAATTACCTCCCAAATGATGGCAGACTTATCGCTAGATGACGATGCTAAATATCTGCCGCTATTTGAGAATCGCACGAACCAAACTTCATCAGTGTGACCTTGCAATACCTTCACCGAAAAAAGGGAAAAAAAAGGCTTAGTCCGCTTTCACGTATATATCCCTGAAAAATTATCCCTGAAAAATCTGAATTTTAATATAATCACCTCAAAAGTGTAATTCCTACAAAAAAAAATAGCCGCATCGGCTTCATATTTGAAACTGTTTTAAAGATGAACTTTTCCATAACTAAAAGGCCTAAAATAAATATTCAAACTTCGCAGGTTACGTACGTAAGGAGATACTTCCACAGGGGTATATGAATATATTTTAAATCGAAGAGACAGATTTGTTATGCTGTAATTCTCACCTGCGTAGTTTGAGAAGGTATCTGATCTTTTCCGCACCGATGGTCGGCATATAACGAAAGAGAACTATTTAAAGGGTTGTGAAATGGGCAATCTTTTTTTTGCGCGATTAGTGCTTGTTCCATCAAATGCTCCCACCTTTTCTCGGCCACCATTAAATCTGGAGGAAACACCTTCTGCAGCTCTTCCAGAACCTTCGTTGGTGAGCTCAAAAACCCGCCTCCGGTTTCACCAAAACCAATCAAACAACTGCTGAGCTTGTGGACTCGCTTCGTGTTGATCCCCAGAGGAGTGATTCCATTCCTTAAAATCTCCAATGCGTCCATAACTTTGCCATTTCTCAGAAGATGCAAGAATTTCTGCTCCAGTATCAGAAACGATGCAGATTTCACGATCTCGCCGTCCGAAATGCCTAATTCATGTAATGCGGCCATGCTTCCGTCCCAATTTCCGCTGAGCACTTGCTGTCTGAAAAGGTTTACCGAATCGGAGTGCAGCTGAATTCCCGATTCTTTCTCTAAAACTGCTCCGGCGTTTTTATAGCCGAGAGTATATAGGGATTTCGTCATTACTCGCACGAGTTCGACCCTCTTGATCAGTCCTTCTGAGTCAACTGTATCTCCATGTTTTTGGGCCTGGGGAGACAAAGGTTGGGACATCGGGTTGTCCGAAGGATTGGAATGATGCGGAGGAGATGAATTATCGGCGGATTTCCCTAATTCTGGAGAAGATGGTTTGATTCGTTTCGCGGCCGGTTTGTCCGAAATACCTTCCATTTAGTGCCAAAATCAGCACATACTAATGCAAGAAAAGGCATGTGTACATCAAATCAGAGCCGACTGCTCCAAGAAATAGATTGATTCGATGCAAAGAGAGGTCCCTGCACAGAAAAATTCTTAATACACTTCTCACAATGCAACAGAATTAAACAAAACTATTGGCTCCGATAGATGGCAAAGAATGTTTGCGGCATAAAGAAAAAAACCAAGAACAGAACTTCTAACCAAGAACAGAACTTCTTCGTCGGTATAAATTGGCTTCGATTTAGGCAATAAGAGCATAGAATTTCGACATAATAGTATCGAAATCACGTACAAACTCGAACTTCAACGGATTCCACATAATAATAGTGCATTAATTATACAATTTATACGATAGTATTCTACTACTCCAATTACAATAACCTTATTAGGGTTTGTTCGGTTCTCCCGAAAACATTCCAAGAAACAGTTTTCTCGCTGGAAAAGTTTGTTTTCCGAAATTTTGTATTCGAAAAATGAAAAGGGCGGGAAACAATTTTCCGCGCTTTTCCGAGGAATCAAACACCACTTATTATAATTAGCAACAATTAACAACAAAAGATCAATCTAATTGAGCTAATATTGTTCTAGCATTACAAGATTAGTGCATACATTACACAATTCATACTAAACTAGTTTCTTATTCTCCAAGAAATTGTTCATAGCTCAGAGTAACATGCAACGCATAGCAAAACGAAAATCACACTAAATTAACCACACACACAAAAAAAAAAAAAAAACCTCATGCACCTAATCAAGAACATCGAATTAGGACACCCACCTCTCGAAATCGGATCAAAAGGCCAATTGCGGCGAAATCACCGAGACCCAGTTGAGGACTTTGCCGCACAAGCCCGATTCTGGTCTCAAAATCTCAACTTGATGGGGGAAATGGAGGGCTCTACAATTCTTGGGCTATGGAGTGATTTGTATCCAATGGGAGAGGAGGAGAAGAGGAGGAAGAGAGAAAGAGAGTGTGTGTGTGTGTGTGTGTGTGTGTGAGATAGAGAGAGTGAGAGAGAGAGGAAACCAACTCTTCTATACAAGCTTGAGAGAGAGAGAGAGAGAGAGAGAGAGAGAGAGGGGGGGAGAGAAAATTAAAAGAGTGCCGCGTGTGGATCTCTTGTATATATATATAGTCAACGTTTGGTTCTAAGCTAGTATCAAAAATTTAAGTATTCATATGTATGAATCGTATTCATTGTATTATTGTGTGAATAAAATATTAGTACGATATAGCCTTTACGTGGATAACACAGCTCAAAATTATATTTTTAAAAAATTATTAAGTAATTATCTTAATAAAATTTAAATTTTTTGATAAAAATACATAATAGGCAGTTAGAAAATTTTATTGTTAAAAAAATAAATATTTTATGTCATTTTGTATCGATACATATATATTTTTTATGATCGGTACTCATCGGTATTGTTTGGTACGCACCGTATCGTACCGTGCCGGTAAATTTTCAGCATGATCTCGTGTTACGGTATTTAAATTTTTGGCTAAAACTGATTATTTCAAAAATAGATATAAGTTTGAAAACAAGCACCAATTTTATATTTAAATAAAAATTAAATTATTTTTAAAAATAAAAAAATAACGTTTGGACAGTTAGATTGTAATAGTAAGAATAAAAGTAATTTTAATTTTAAAATAATAATATTTTATATAATAAATTAATATAAAAATATTAATGAAATAATAATTTAATTAATTTAATTAATTATTACTAGATAGTCCTAAATATTAATTGATAAAATAATTAATAATAATGAGCATGGTTAATAAATAATTTATTTAATTACAAAAAAATTAATAATTTAATAAATTAATTAGTTAATTATCTAATAGTTAGATAATTAGTTAATAAAATAATTAGATTAATTAAAATATTAAATTAATTAAAGAGTTAATTTAATAATTAAAATTATATTTATTTTAATTAAGTTTATTCTCTGGTGGAAAAGCTTGTTCTAGAAAAAAAGACTGAAATAATAATTTCAGTCTTATATCAGTTTATTTCAAAAAAAAAAAAAAAAAGAACTACCATTGGAAATTGTGATGGTACGGACGAAGCCATAGTAGGGCCCAAGGTGGCCATGGCCCCCTCAATATTTTAATATTACTCAATAGTCATTGATACTAATTTATCTCTTCTTCTCTTTTAGATAATAATGGCCCCCCTCAACTTTTTAATATTTATTTTTGTGCCAATATAATTTTTTTAAATTTTTATTTTATACATTTTAAATAGATGAAAATATATTAGGAGTCTCATACTTACAAGTTATTTGAAATACATATTTTAACTCCAAATTTTTTATTTTATATTTTTAAATTTCTAACTATTTTTGGTAAGCTATTTTATTTAACTAAATAAAATATTATACTAAATTTAATAAATTTTTTAGCTAAAGTTATTGATCTAATTGAATTACGGTTATATTTAGTAAAATTTTTAATTATTTGAATAAAATAATATAAATAAAATAATTAAATATTAAATATTTTTAAATTAAAAAAATTTAATATTTTTATATTAATTATTTAATTAATAATTTTTTAAAAAAAAAACTGATGATGTACTAAAATTTTTATTTGAATATATTTTGGCCCCCCTCGTAATTAAATTATGGCTTCGTCCCTGGTACGAGCACATGAGCTTTTGTGTTTGAATTATCAGTAAATTACTATTCAAGCTTCTATTTTTGAAATCATAAAGATTCATATGTAGCCCTGAAAAGTGCAGTTTTTTTAAAAAAAACATTCTTAACTTGTGTTTGAGAGTTGTCACTCCATATATACAAGTTGCCTTTTGTACTGGAAAATATTTTTAAAGAGGAGAAATTTTTGCATGCATGAAATTTCAGATTTTATTTATAGAGAAATACTCTTATATTATTATTATTATTTGTTATCGTTTCCATTCATATTTGTTCAACGATTCAGATTTAATTATTTTTAAGTTGTAATACCTACAACAGCAGATCACTTTGAGGAGAGGTACCGGTTATCAGGTATCCCAAAATTTAAATTAAACTTTTTAAATTATTACAAAATAAATAGCTAAATTAATGAAAATATTTTAATTAATTTTTTTTTTAGTTTGTGATGTTTAATTACGAAAATATTATTTTTATAAAGTTATCTGTTAACCTGTTAATAAATAAAAGGGATAATTGCCTCTGTACCCCTGAAATATGAAGAAATATCTGATTTACCCCTCTTATTTTTTTCTTTCTAATATACCCTTCATACGTTCCACCGTTATTAAAAATACCCCTACCGTTTCCCTTTGTTAAGTTAACTAGGGTTAAACTAGAGTTAAATAATAATCGGAGTTGAAAACTATCAGATATACCTATTTTGCCCGGGTTTAGGGTTTAGGGTTTAGGGTTTAGGATTTTTTAGGGTTTTAAGGTTTAGGGTTTAGGGTTTTAGGGTTTAGGGTTTTAGGGTTCTAGGGTTTAGGGTTTAGGGTTTTAGGATTTAGGGTTTAGGGTTTTTTAGGGTTTTAGGGTTTAGGGTTTAGGGTTTTAGGGTTTAGGGGTTTAGGGTTTTAGGGTTTAGGGTATATTTGAAAGGGCAAAATAGTAATTACAAACAGATAACGGCAGTTCCAAATGGTACACTAACAGAGTTTAACTTCAGGGGTATTTTCGAAAGAAGTTGGAACGTAAGAAAGGTAGTTTTAATATTAGCCTTCTAAGAGGGGTAAATCTGAAAACAAAAAAAATTTTAGGGGTACGTAGGAAATTGCCCCTAAATAAAATTATATTTTTATTTTTTTGTCAATGATTAAATATTTTTTATTATTTATAAAAAAAATTACCATAGTATTTATCTTATTTATATGGTCTAAGAGGGCTATGGCCAATGCATTCTGTGATATTTGATGTTATTCATGATTTTATTTTAAATGACAATGAAAAAAAACTGTTTCTTGGTGTATATTTTTTGAGCAATGCTACATGTACACCCCGAAGGGGTGTACATCATACACCTCTACCATTTTAATGGTGGCGATATCTTTTACGGGTCACATCGATTGACCCATCATCACACCACACCCATTGGATGGGTGGGGTGTGTGATATACACCCCGTTTTGGGTGTACAAGTATCATTTCCCATATTTTTTAGAAGAGTAGTGCTACCGGTACATCATGGTTCGGGGTGTACATCATACACCCCGAACCATGTGCGGCTGGGATTTAGTTCCAATTAAGCGGGATTTCCATATACTCTATTCTCACCCCGCCTAACCTTTTCTCTCTTTCTCTCTCTCGCGCTCGCTCTCTCTCCCCATTCCCTCTCTCTCTCTCGCGCTCCCGCTCTCTCTCTAGTGCTCTTTCTCTTTCTCTCGCTCGCTCGCTTCGACTGTCAACCAGCAGGCGAGGGCCGGTAAAACCAGGGCTCTATCGTCTTCGTCGTTTAGGGTTGCCTTGGAATCGCCTTGCGAAGCACCCGAGGACCGCTCAACGAAGAGCTCTGTCGCCTCCGTCACCTCCATTGTGTAGGGTTTAGGGTTTAGTTACCTCGCCTCACCGCGCCGATCGGTAGGGTATTCTTTTTTTTTTTTTCTTTTTGTGTTTTTGCTTCAATTTATGTTAATCTTGTTAATCCTGAAATAAGTGTACAAATTCATATAGATGGGTTAAGCACAGTTATAGATGGGTTAAGCACAGTTATAGATGCCACCCAATTAGACCATTTCCACTATCTCTTTCCACTATTACCCACTTAACCACATTTGGGAAAAACAAATGTGGTTCATTGTGTAATTGTGTACCGGTACGAACCTTTGGAACACATATGTACCGGTACACTTTTTTGTGTACCGGTACACTTATTTGTGCACTAGGATAATCGTATTCACTACAGGTACATTCTGTTTTGTACACTAGGATAATGGTAGTTCTCTTTATAAAAAAATCGTTCTCAATTTTTTTAATTAGCTAATGAAAGATCCCTTTTCATTCTCAAAGAAGAATTTAGTTTTTTTTAATATCTTTTTTTGTGTTCCAACAAATATAATGACATGTTGAATTGAAAATATTAAGCATTATTCTCTTGTAATTTAAGTGTTTTAGAATAATTAATGAATTGCTACACGTGATTTTTATAATGCAGCTGAAGATATGGTTGCTACCAGACGTATGGCGTCCAGTAGATTGGTCGAGGAGGCAACCACTAGTAGGCAAAGCACTACTTCCAAGATTCATGAAGAGAGAATAGAGAGAGCAGTTCAAGATATAGCAAAGAGGACGACAAAGATTGAATTAGTTTCTGGAAGATGTTATCCATCCCATTTACATAATACAATGATTGTAGAAGAGTCTCCGAAGACATCGGGCAGCTATACGATCGCTGGCCCAGCACTACGGGAAGTTATGTCTATTGAACAAATGACATTGTTGAGAACAACGCCATTTGCTTCATACCTCGACCTCCCACCACTAACCCAAGACTTAGTATTAGTTGATAGTCTCCTAAGCTTTTGGGATGATGAGAAAAGAGGAGTTACAATAGGAGAAACTTTCTTTCCTTTACTTGCGGATGAAATAGCTGTTTTGGTTGGGTTACCGACGCAGGGGGAGCCGATTCATTGGGGTCAAAAGAGTGTGAAATCGAAGATTTTTCATAAATACTTCAACGGCGATTATAAGCACACACCGATAGAAGAAAACTCCGCCATATTTTGTACAGTCTTGCTGGTCAACAGGGAGAGGATGCAGTCAGCGATTTTGTCTCGGTATTATATTATATGTTTTTGCCACTGTCCTCTTTCCAACGAGCCACTACAATGTTCCCAAGGCCTTATATAGATATATAGATGATGTACATAGAATTGGTGACTATGCTTGGGGGCATGCAGTATATAATTTTCTTGTAAGTTCTATATCGAAAGCATCTCGACGTGTAAAGCGTCGGAATAGTGGGCACGAAAGAAACGCTGGCTATATTGATGGGTGTACAGTAGCCTTCATGGTGAGCACAATTGAAAAATAGTGTGTTAGTATATTTTTTATTTTGTAAATATTCATTTGTTCATTCCATTGCTGATAACTGGTGTTGATCATAAATGTAGAGCTGGGCTTTTGAGCACATCAAGGGTTTGGGTACTTCTGATGGGGACAAGGGTGTTCCACGGATAAGAAAATGGAAAGCTTCAGCAGGTTTTAGGAGCTATGATAAGCTGATGAAAAAATTATTGTCTTATTCGCCTTCAGATGTAATAAATTATATAATGATTGTTAATTTATAACATTTCCTTAATTTTAGATAAATGTATCTATCTAATTCCATGTTATATATATATATATATATATATATATATATATATATATATATATATATATATATATATATATATATATATATATATATATATATATATATATATATATATATATATATTGCAGGTTATACCAACCTTTACATATCGTCCAGAGGAGATGTATATATTAAATCGTACCGCACCAGTTTGGCAGCCACCTCAGGTATTCTATAAGTTAAGAATTATACATGTTATTGATCTGGGTTACTTTACGTATTTTTCTAGTGACCGTCTTGTTTTTGCTTTTTGATTATTTGAGATTCAAGCGAAAACTACGGTGACTACTACCTCTAGCGCTGGGGATAGTAGCAGTATTCATAATTTACTTACTAATTTGGAACAAGCTGTTTATGGCCTCGAAGAGCGGATTAAAATCTTGGAAGCAGAGAATATTAAGTTAAAGGATATAAATAAGAAGCTTCAGGACCAAATTGTGAGCGGCTCTGCTATTGCAGCAGGAGAAGGCGGCGCGACAGGCGATGTCGAAACAGAAAATGTTGAAGATGAGGCTGAAGGTGGGCAGCACACATTAGGGAAAGAAACCAGCGAACATCCTCTTGATGCTGGTGAGATTAATATAGTGGTGCCCACTGCCGATATTAAAATCGACGTCCCGTCGAGAATTGAAAGGATTAAAGGCCGTGAAAGGAAGCGAAAGGAATTATCAGATGATTTCACGGCCGGGAAAAGAGGAAAAAAAGCATCTTATATTAGAAAGCGCCGCCTTGATTCTAAAGAGCAGGGGTCGAAAGAAACTGAAGCATCAGATTCTGCTTCCGGGGCCATTGCCGACGTCCTTACGGTATTATTGTATTAAGTTTATTGTTTTTAATCTTAACAATTTTATAAAGTATGACAATTGCATAATTTTTGGAATGATAACAGGCATTAAAAAAAGAGTATGATGATCCAGAAGGTGGAGTTTCATCCATCAATGTTCCGGATGAACCCGCTCTGGATAGCTCACCCGGATTCATTATTGAGTCTCGTCGCGAATATCCGGGTCGAGATAAAATTCCTAAAGAGGAAGATTTTGCAATCAACTTTTTTATAGCACAACCAATAACTAAGTTAGTCCACCATATCATATATTCTTTTAATTGTTATATATGTCTATTTCCATTTTCTCATTACTTAGCATAATATTTTTAATTCTTTTTGATAGGGGAGCTATATGGGAAGATAGCACCATAGGGTCGGATTCGCCTTGTATTAGTGGCGAAATCCTCCGAAACTTCTTATTTCGAGGCCCGACCCGCGATGAGGTTCGTGCACTGAAAACGATAAACAACTAGTTAAATCTTGTAATATATATATATATATATATATGTGTGTGTGTGTGTGTGTGTGTGTGTGTGTGTGTGTGTGTGTGTGTGTGTGTTTTAACATAATTTCTTGTTGTTTTCTAATATAGGTGATAAATGTATATTTTCATATTCTTAATACGATGGATATGAAGGGTGTACAGAAATTTAGCCATCCTGCTCTTTTTTTTCGAACTGAAGTTTCGGTGAGTTTCATATTTGTTTCAGTTCTATATTATTTTTATAAAGTTACATTTATGTATATATCACCTTAATGAAACCACGAATTATACGTGTCTTTTTAAGATCAAATTTAGCTATTTTGTATATATATGACAACACATTTGAGAATTTAGATTGTACTCAATCTCACAATTTAGTTCTCTTATATTGTGACATTAAAATCTGATCCCTTTTATATTGCACAATTAAAATGCTGAAACATAAAAGACTCTGAACTGTTAAAAACATTAGTCATTCAATATTTATTACCTTTTGTTTATTTACTTATGTTGCATTATTCACCATAATTTCATTCATTCAAACCTCTTGTCGTGATAAGCATTTAGCAAAACCAAGATTGTAAGGAATTGATTATTAGATTGATGTTGTAACTATATTCCCTTTTATGTCCAGATGCACATACTTAACAAGATGGCAGGAATAAGGCCGGACGAGGCCATCACAGCTGACTTCATCCGGAATGTCGCCTACGATTCTGCATCCGTACGGCACTTTTTGGAAATAATAACTCCGGAAAGTATCAGCTGTAATAGATTTATAATTATTCCTATCAATAGTAATTGGCATTGGCATTTGCTTGTCATAGATTTGAAGGAATCCCATTTTGAGAGTTGGAATTCCTTGTGGAGTCATCGTTTGGCAAAGGATGCTGCAAACGTATTGGTATGTATATTACTTTTATATTTATTACATTGATATATGCATAGAAGATTGACTTCACTATTTCTCTTATGCAGGCGAGGTGGTTTGCAGCCTATTTTGAGTTTATCCTTGAACAACGCATCCGCCACCCAAATGTCATCTGGCAGCTTGATTGTCAGCAACAAGGTTCAACTGAGGTTGATTGTGGCATGTACACATGCCTATTTGCTGAAAGAATTGTAAGAGGCGGCTCCCCCGATCTTTTGGTTTATGAAAAAGATCCCCCTTATTTCCGGTCGCACATGGTGAGCCAAATCTTACGAGATCCCTGTTGCGTGACTTCTAGTTCGATGCATACAAGTGTTCCGTAAAGATAATTATGTACAATAAATACTTTGGTTTAATTTATATGTTGAGTTGTATTAATATGTTGTATATCCGATGAATATTGTATTGAGTCATATATACGATTCATTGTATTCCATTTTTGATCAGTTTGATTTTAGTTTAATGTTGATTTGTATTGATTCGTTGTAGAGCAGATGAATATTGTATGAATTCAGTGTATCCCTGTTTTGATCAGTTTCAGTTTGATATTGTATTGTATCAATCTGTTGTAATTTTTATGAATATTGTATTGATTCCTTTTATTGATTCATTGTATCTTAGTTATGATCGGTTTGTGTTTTATGGTGAGTTGTAGTCATTCGCCGCAAATGTGATTATTTTTATGCTGATTACCTCACTAATTTTATTTTTTCATATATTTTACATTTTATAAGTTTATTTTATATTAAATATAAAAATTTTATTAAATTATAATTGTTTCAAAAGTATTAATTTTTAAATTTTAATCTATATACAATTCTTTTATATAATTGTGAAGATAAATTTACTCAGGTACTCAATACTGAGTACCGTTAGTGAGGAATCCAAGTGTGTGGTGTTTCTGGTTTTGAGGACCAGAAATGAGTACCGGTATTTTGGGTTTTGATGAACTTGAATGGGAAGCGGATGCGGCATTCAGTACCGGTCCTCATTAATTAGTACCGGTACATAATCTTTCGTTTCGGTACATAACATTCAGTACCGGTACATATTCCTTACTGCCGGTACTAAAAAATGTACAAACCAAGTGCCTGACAAACAGATAGACTTACCCTTCGGTTGCTCATTCTGTACCGGTACTCAAGATTTCGTACCGGTACAGAGTGATCCGGTATTCTTCTAAGTTCCTCAAAACCCAAAAGTATTATTCATGGATTTATCCATCAGTACCGGTACGCAACCAAGAGTACCGGTACTTGAGGGAGAAATCCATTAATACTACATTCGGGTTTTGAGGAACTTGGGTAAGTACCGGAACCATTTGTACCGGTACGCAATGATCAATACCGGTATGAATTGACGATTGCAAGTGTGATGCTTTCGGGTTATGAGGAACTTGGATGTGTACCGAAACCATGTGTACCGGTACGGAATTATAAGTACCGGTACGGAATTTAGTACCTGTACTGAATTATAAGTACCGGTACAGATTTACCAACCCAAGTGATAGACTATCTGTACCGGAACACAATATTTATGTACCGGTACACTTGTTCTTCTCACTCAGTCGCGTTACATGAAACTTCATCATACAATACCGGTACCGGAACTCATAAATTAGTACCGGTACTTCTTATTTTAGTACCGGTACTAATTTATGAGAACCGGTACTTAGTGTTAAAATTTCAATAGATTTAAAAACTTGAAGAACTTTTAAATTTTGGGATTTAACAAATAGAAATATCTGTTAAGAATAGATACTTGGAAAATTGTGTAGTAAGTTGCTTCTCGTAAACTGGTAATGACAAAAGGATACTCCAGAACAAATCAATATAACTGTTACAGCACCAAATAAAAAATATTCTAGAATAATCAATTTTAAATGTTGGAGAACACATTGAGGCAATTGCAGAACATTCATATACAACAAATCAGCTTCTCAGAATTACATCTCCAATTCAGATCCCGGAAACACAGTGCAGTCATCTTTTCAGATTTACAATTCCATTCCTTTACAACATACAAGTTACCATAGTACAGTCATACATCTTAGATTTGTACATGTGAATTAACCATATACCAATCACAATCAGCTTGGCTTATGACCCCTTTTATACACATATTGCCACAATTATTATAACCCTAATGATTTACAGATTAGTTGCATTTAAATGTATTTATAATTCAAGCTACTCATATTTACATGCATCAATAATTCACTTGAAATATTAAATTTACAATACCCACGCATTAACAGCATCAGAAAATAGAAGATCATGGGGACAAAAAAACAGAGTAGCAGTTTTATAACCAACCAACCATATGTAATAAACAATATTCGCAACCCTCCACACCTCCCCCCCTCCCCACTCACTTGTAATCGCTCGTCAACATCATCAATATAAGAAGTAAAGACCTTATCGGCCAAATTCAGCATCACCTTGCATCAAAGGCCTGTGTTGATTGGCAGCAACCAAAATAGCCTTGAACCGGCTGAATGGAACCGCCATGAAACTCCTCTGTCATCATGCCAATAAAACAGCCATTAGGTTCTTAGTGACAAGTGACTGAAGCACAATACCAAACCTTACAAACTGTCACATGGCGTGAATGTTAGCAACAGCGATAACCAGATTATATCTAGATTAAAACCTCAAGGAAGGCTCCAGAATTGTTAAATTAAAAACAATAAAAATCCTGGAACAATAGCCATAATCTCCTACATTCACAAATTGTACCACCATGCTTCTCACCCTACTTACGTCATAACAGAAAGGAGAGAAGAAATTCAACAAATGGCAACAATACATCAGTTTGAGTAGTCTTCTGTACCAGAGCAACGCGGCTTAAATGGCATTGCCTAATTCAATGTGAAAGGTATGATCATTGGGAACTTACTCCCCCACCAATACATTTCCTGAATGCTAGTATAAATTTCAATATAATTTTAAATATGTTTACACCAATTTCTCTTTGCCTCTCATTCACAAAAAATCAAATAAAAATCAAATTGCCTAAAGCTAGCACTACAATTTTCAGCTTAAGACGTTAGCCTAAAATACACAAATGCTATTTTACATACCCTAACCTCATCATGTTCATTTTCAATACAGCTTACTCAACCTGATACGCTCCGCATAAATTACATGACCAAAATGAGAATCGCAAAACATAAGAAAATATTACTGGAACAAATTCATAGCCAAGCAGATGTGATAAAAATCTTTGCAAATGTAACTCTAAATATATCTTCAATAGAATAAAAAATGCCTCATTGTTGATGTTAAATTGCAGTTTAAGTTGCTGAAGCTGCAATTTTTCTCGTTGCCATCGTCGGCCTAGAACTACAATCCCCACTAAAGCAGTAGCCACAAATACATACCAAAATGTGTTAGTCTCTTTTGCCTTACTATACTATTAGGCAAATTTCAGAGTGGAAGCTAGGCATCATAGCAAACACTACAAACCCAATGCGGGAATTATTACGAAATTCATAAGCTTCTCCACATTTCTTGCGGGAATTATTAAGAAAATCAGAAGGTCATCTACATTCTAAAATGTCATTGCACATAAGTTGGTATAACTCATATACCATTTTCTTTTGCCAACACTCTTTAGTAATAAAATTCAAAGTTAAGCCATAGTACTGAATTATATAATAATATTGATATTAAAACCCATTGACTCCACAAGAAATGCCTAGTCAGATGGAACAACGATCTTCCTCCACGGGCTATTACTAAGACTAATAATATAACCCAATCGGTTAAGAAACAACTAACTAAATCGAAATGAAAAGCAAGCAGAAGATGGCGTACCGGGTCACACATCGTCATGTCTGTCCTCAACATCATCATCATGTGATGTATGTCCATGTGAAGTACTTGTTCCAGTCGCTCCCGGAACTACATCATCATGCTTGCAGCCGATGATTTCAAACATCTTCTTTAATCCATCCTCAAGCTTCTTGAACCCTTGTTCCATTTTTTTCTCAACTGCTTGTACTTCCCGATGTAATGATTGTAGAGACACTCCCTCATCTGATCCAGTAGAGGCTTGATGTTGCACTTGACGAGGCGGTGCACTTGTAGTCGCATCACTTGTAGGACCTTTCACTTGCCCATAGGTCCTTAGAGTTCCAATTGACTTGGCCAAAGTTATTCTATCAATAGCGCCCAAGCCATAGTCGTATTTGTCACATGTGACATCAACTCCGTGATCTTCCAACAGGCTAGTGATGAAGATCGGGTAAGGAAGAAGTTCACGGCTATTTGTTGCCTTAATTACATGCGCCATTCGTTCCCAAACAAAAAAAGGAATATTGACACACATTCCAGCTGCAGTCTCTAGGTGACCAAGATAATAAAGAAGAAGTAGACGTTGCCATCGTATTCTTTTAGTCCCCACCGTAGGAAACAGGTTGTAGCAAAGAATCATAGATAGAATGTGGTATTCCGGCTTTAAATCCTTTGATAGCACATAATCCCCGTTGATCTGTGTACCCGCCTTGCAAATAGCATTAACGACAACATCCCAATGAGTGTCACTCTGAACAGGACCACTTTCTATATAATAACCAGATGTATCAACAGGCAAACCAAGATTCACACCTATTACATCTGGAGTTATATCAAACTTGACCCCTCGAACTGAGGTTTCGAATTTGTATGTCTGGGTCTCACAATCCTCTACAAGTTTATCTCCCCTCATGTAAAACTCCCTGATTAACTCGGAACAGAAACCCTTATTTGCTGGAACTCTACCTAGAGCCCCCAAAGGAATTCGTTCTACTAGCCTTTCAAATTCCGGAACTTGTCGACACAATTCATTGAAGTTTATATGTCGCTCTCCAATACATGTTCTATTTTGAAAGAATTGACGCCGTTGTGAAGTAATTTGTGGTTCACCTTCTCCATAATTTGCTCGGCGATCTGTTTGAGAGCCCTCACGAATTACGGGTCCACCGCTATTTCTTTGTGGAGAATCTTCTCTATCTTTCTTTTTCCTTGAAGGCATCGGTCCCTTTCCTTTCCCTATTACCGATTCTCCCTCATTTTGTGAAGATTTTTCAGATTCCGAGCTTGTTGATACTTCAATCCGTGATCTTTTTGAAGATTTCTTCTTCCCACTTTCACGACTACTTCCACTCCCAGTGGCCATCAAAACTACAAGTGCCAGTAGCAAAGAGAAGGTCATTCTCCTGTGAAGAACATAATGCACTATGAGTTCATCGAATATGAATATCAGATATTCATATTCGATGTAATGTATTATCAAATATATGTTCTAACTCTTATGAAAATGACATTAATTTGATCAATACCCTTTCAACAAGGACAAATTACATTCCAAAATTGAACAAGTGTTCCATCTTGTAGGTGTGTTAAGGGTATCTTAATAGTGACATGCATGTGTAATGTGAGAACAGAGGGTTCCCTCACAATGAGTGACACTTGTATCTTCATACAAATAGTGACATGCATGTGTACATTGAGAACAGATGGATCCCTCACTGTGAGAACACAGGATCCCTCACCGTGAGAACACAGGATCCCTCACTGTCACATAACTCTCACAGTGAGGGGATCTCTCACAGTGAGAGAGAGAAAGAGAGAGAGAGAGAAGAGAGAGGGAGCGAGCTCACAGTGAGAGATGTAGAGAGCGAGAGACACGGTTTGGCAACAATGTGCTTCCTCTCGGCGACGGCGATGGCGACGGCGACGGAGAGAGGAGATCGGCACTGTGCGGGAGAGGAGTTCGGCAGTGTGTGGGAGCAGAAATCGACACTGTGGTCGGAGCGGAGCACTGTGCGGGAGCGGAGCACTGTGCGGGATTGAAGAGATGGTCGGATTGGGGAGACGAAACTGTTGGAGCGGAGCACTGGGCGTGATTGATCGATAAGAAATGTGCTTACTTATACATTTTTAAGTAGGATTAAAAATTTTAAATTTTTACAAATATATAAATTTAACAGAAATTATAAAAATATTGTATGAAATTTAAATTTATTATTTTTAAAAAATAAAAGAAAGTTATTAGATTTATTAAAAGATAATATTAAACAATTTAAATTTTTAAAATTAAAATTTGACAATTTTAATCTATTTTTAAATTTCAAAATTTTAATAAAAAAATAAAACACAATCGAAGTAAAAAAAAATATATATATTTAATTTGTGAAGGCGCTGATCGCTTCAGCGCTTTCACGCTGAGGAGGGTTAGTTTTTCAAATTTGATTTTCATAGGGTCTTTTTGCAAAATAGAGATTTTGGGAGGGTTATTTTTAAAAAAAATCCTCTTAAAGATGCCTCTTCATCTTCAATCCCCCCGCACGAGCCGCTCCAGCAGTTTCGAGAGACCTCCGAACCGGCGTGTGGTAGACAGACGGCCAGTGCTTCAAAGGAAAACCGCCTAGTAAACCGCTTACCCACCTCTCCCGAGTATTAACGTGAAGTAAACGCAAAGGCTAGGGCGTATTCCGGTACGCGACCTGCGGAATCGGTTGATTTTTCCTGTTTCCTCTGTTGTTTCATCCACTAGTTTTGCTCGATACTCCCTCTTTCACTGTCTAACAATCCATCTACCATAAATCTCCCTTAGGTATACACTTCGGTCTACTACTACCTTTATTGACGGCTAAGTTTCACCCTTCATATCTCAAGGTAAAACTGTAAACCCGTAATGCCTTTTTTTTGTTACCCTAATTTAGTTAAGTGCCATTTTGTTAATTATTCAGGGTTTTAAAATTTTATCTGTAATCTATATGTAATGTATATGTAACATGGGTAAAAGGGATCACTTGTTTGCAATATTGTTGTTAGTGTTCCATCTTGTTCAAGTGTTGAAGTCTAATTTCAAATGTTCAATTGTATTAAGTCTACTTTCAATTGTTGATATTGAGACTTCATACAATAATGTCTATAAATCTATGAAAGTTCCATACTGTATATTTTCATGTTCAGAACGTAATGGCCGGTGATGAGCAACGTGGTGGACGAGGGCGTGGCCGTGGTCGTGGCCGTGCCCGTGGAGGGAAACAAGCATCCAAGAGGGACCGTTCACATGATTCACAGAGTAGTGATTCATCTGAACATTCTGAGCATTCTGCTCATGTTGAAATGCCGGCCACGCATGATAAAGGAAAGGGGCCTATGCCTTCAAATTCTCATACGGGTGCGGCCTCCCCTCCACGACATAGCACTGGCGGGCCAGCCATGTCAGCAACGCCTCGTAGGGAACAGCGATCAACACGAGCGGCAGACAGGTACCCCGTTGATCCTAAACGACAAGAAGACTTTTCAAGCCGAACTTGCATCGGAGAGCGATATGTCAACTTTGACGAGCTAACTAGTGAAGTTCCTGAATTAGCCCAGCTTTTGCAAAGGGCGCCTATCGAACCGGTCGGCCGCATACACGGTCGTAAAGGTTTCTGTCTAGAACTCATTCGCCAATTTTATATGAGAGGTAGCATTATGGGTGAGGATCGAGATACCGGATTTATGGTAGTAGAATCATTTGTTCGTGGTGTCAGAGTTGTAGTGTCTCCAGACACAATTGGTGCCATCCTAGGATTAAATGTGGATAAAAGTGGAGTGCATTACACACTTGGAACCATTCATCATTCCACACACTGGAACACAATTGTCAATGCTCTATGCAAGCCAGGAACAGTAACAAATAGACTCTACGTTGAATCCAAGGACTTGAGACCTGAGTATCACATCCTATCCTTAATATTGTGCTATAATATTCTGCCCACATTGGGTACAAAGAGGATTCGATGGGATAGACTGCTTCTTTTATATTTACTTGCTCACCCTGAGCTAGCTGTTGGAATGAACATCAATATTCCAACATTGATTTGGTACAGAATGTCACAGTTAGTGCAAGGTACATCGCATCGCGATCTATTACCTTACCCTCTTCTGATCATGCGGCTTTTGGAAGATCAAGATGTAGACATAACGTGCGACGAGTATGATTATAGCTTGGGTCCTATTGACGGGGTTACCTTAGCAAAATCAATAAGTACCTTGAGGACGTTTCAGAACGTGAAGGCCTACACTGAAGCATCGTCGACGCGTCCGCCTCACCGTCCGGAACATCACGGCTCGTCCGGTCACCATGGGAATGTTACATTGGAGTCGTTGGATCGAGACCTGCATGCGTTGAAGGAAAGAGTCGAAGAAGGATTCAAGAAGGTCGAGGATGGCTTAAAGAAAATTTACGATTTCCTTGGGTGTCGACATGATGATACGATTCCAGGTGGTGGCGGAGCTAGTTCTTCCCATCAACCCCACGATGATGCTAGCCACGAGGATGAGTGATACTTATGTTTATTTAACGTGCATTTTAACTTTTGATTTATTGAGTCTGATTTTTTTATCATTGTACCAAATATTATTGTATTGTGCTAAAATTTGATACAGTACAATAATATTTGGTACAATGAGAAAAATACCAGACTCAATAAATCAAAAGTTAGAATGCACGTTAAATAAACATAAGTATCACTCATCCTCGTGGCTAGCATCATCGTGGGGTTGATGGGAAGAACTAGCTCCGTCACCACCTGGAATCGTATCATCATGTCGACACCCAAGGAAATCGTAAATTTTCTTTAAGCTATCCTCGACCTTCTTCAATTCTTCTTCGACTTTTTTCTTCAACGCTTGCAGGTCTCGATCCAACGACTCCAATGTAACATTCCCATGGTGACCGGACGAGCCGTGATGTTCCGGACGGTGAGGCGGCGCGTCGACGATGCTTCAGTGTAGGCCTTCACGTTCTGAAACGTCCTCAAGGTACTATTGATTTTGCTAAGGTAACCCGTCAATAGGACCCAAGCTATAATCATACTCGTCGCACGTTATGTCTACATCTTGATCTTCCAAAAGCGCAATGATCAGAAGAGGGTAAGGTAATAGATCGCGATGCGATGTACCTTGCACTAACTGTGACATTCTGTACCAAATCAATGTTGGAATATCAAGATGTAGCTTGGGTGGTATATTGTGCTAAGATGTATGTTGTGCTAAGATGTACGAAGCTAAGATGTATTTTGTGTTTCCTTTTCAAGTGTGGAGTACTTTCAGACTCTTCTATAAATGTATGAATGTATGAATGTATGAATGTATAAATGTATAAATGTACCTTCTTGTATATATGAATGTTATTAACTTATATATAGCTGTTCAGAACTGTGATGAACTGCTATAGATACAAGATGAACAGTTGAACCTTTTATATAGTAATATGATTATACAACATGAACATTAGAACTTATGTTAGCTTACTAAATAGTAATGGAGTCAGTGCAATTTATACAACATTTGTAAATGTGATTAGTACAATTTAATTTATTGAGGCTTACACTTGGGTGCTAGCTCAGTACCGTACTGTTTATTGAGGCCTCACACTTCCAATCCTCAATTAGTACCGGTCCTTACCATTTAGTACCGGTACACAATCGTCCGGTACACCTCCAAGTTCCTCAAAACCCGAGAGTACTATACATGGATTTCTCAGTCTGTACCGGTACTCATCATGGAGTACCGGTACTCATCATGGAGTACCGGTACTGAGGCGAGAAAATCGAAGTGTGATGCATTCGGATTTTTAGGATCTTAGAAGTGTGAACTAAGGATTATGTACCGAAACCGAAGGTTATGTACCTTACTCAGTAACGAGGACCGTAACTGTGTGCGGCATTCCGCTTCTTCTTGGGTATTCGGAATTTGTAAGGATTGTGTACCGGTACTGAATGTTAGTACCGGAAGAAATAGTATGTAACGGTACTAATAATGAGGACCGGTACTGAAT
>CM055072.1:724200-803080 GCA_029204045.2 Tillandsia leiboldiana | reverse complement strand
AAAAGACACTTTTGACCATCTTTATAGTATGGTAAGCTACGATGTTGCACTGAGTATATCGGATGTTCCTCTTATAAATGTTCCTAGTACAGAACCAATCTATACCTCGGTACACATGGTTCAGCTTTTGTGGTTTGTGGCTGAAACTTGAAGGGGACATCGATGCGCACACTCCAGTATGGTCGGTCGTTAATGAGTATCGGTACAATTGGCAGAATCTTAGTACATGGGTGTTTCAACAAAAAGTGTTAAAGCTCGTCAAAGTTCGTCAACTCGTTAACCCTCTTTCTCATGCATGGTATCCATTAGTCCACCTCGTCCACTTCCTCTAATGTTCCTCAATGAGACCAGAACAGTCCTAAACACTTGCAATCCTCAACTTAGTTTCCGGTACTCATATACGTTCCTCAAGATCCAGAACCCATCACACTTGGGTTGCTCACATTAGTACCGGTACTGTTTATTGAGTACCTGTAGTCATGGTTCGGGTACACATGCAAGTTGTATAAGTACCGGTACTTCTACATTGGCTACCCGGTACACACGGTACCGAGTACACATTACCTTAGGTTTCCTCAAAACCCCAAAGCCTCAGACTTGTCAATCTCAATTAGTACCGGACTTAAAATTGCGTACCGGTATTCCCTGGTTCCGGTACACATGCAAGTCTATAGTACCGGTACTCTACATTGACTAGCCGTACACACGGTACCGGTGTACACCACTAATGTTTCCTCAAAACCCCGATTCATTAAACTTGGGGTTGGTCCATAACTAACTCTTGTACTCTTCATTGAGCGTACCGGTACACACTGTACCGTTTACGGGTAACTCCCACGTTTTCCTCAAAACCCGAAGCCTCAGACTTGCAATCCCTCAATTAGTAGCCGGTACTTTAAAATTTCGTACCGGGCACTACATTGTTTGCCGGTACACATGCACTTTCTATAAGTACCGGGTACTCTTCATTGACTACCGGTATAACCACTAGGTTCCTCAAAACCCACGAGGCGCTGCACTTGGGTTGGTCTATAAGTACCGGTACTCTTCATTGAGTTACCGGTACAAACGGTACCGTTACAGCACTAGGTTCCTCAAAACCCGAAAGCCTCAGACTTGCAATCCTCAATTAGTAACCGGTACTTAAAATTGCGTACCGGTACACATGGTTCCGGTACATATCCATGTTCATCAAAACGCGGACTCATCATTTCTCACTCAGTACCGGTACGTAGTGTTAAATTTCAATAGATTTAAAAACTTGAAGAACTTTCAAAATTAGTAATTAACTCTTTAACAAATAGAAATATCTGTTAAAAATATTAAATTGGAAAGAGCAATGCTACATGTACACCCCGAAGGGGTGTACATCTTAGATCTCCACCTTTTAATGGTGTCGATATTTTTTACGGGTCACATCAAGTGACCCCTCATCACACCCCCACCCTTAGATGGGTTTAGGGTTTAGGGTTTAGGGTTTAGGAAAAGTACAGAACAAATAAATATAGCTGTTCCAGCACCAAATAAAAATATTCCAGAACAATTAATTTTAAAAGTTGGAGAACACAGTGAGGGCACAATGCAGAACATAATGTAAGAAATCAGCATCTCCGAATTACAGCTAGTGTTAAATTTGCCATATAAACTCAAATATATACATAGATCTTATAACATAGAAGGAAATAAAAAAAATCATACTTCAATATAGGAAAAATGTAAGTACGTTATTACAAATAATCATCATGATATATATGCAATAGTACAAAAGCAGAATGAAAAGTTTAATGTTAAATATAAACTCTCCCGATATAGAGTGTACAACGCATAACAATGCTTAATGGTTTAATAGCATAGTCCATTGTATGGATCTCACTTTCAATTGCCCGTCTCTATATTTGCTGTGCTGCATTTATTGTTCTTGCAATATGTCATCTTCGTACACCTGATTAAATAATTAATAAAGTCAAATTAATGAGATAAATCAATTTTACATATAGAAATAGAAACAATAAATTGTCATTACCTGTCAGAACTGCATAGAGTGCGCCATTTGCATAAAGCCAGTACGATGATCTAAAAATTTTATTTCGGACTTGTATCCGATATAGGAGGGTTCCTGACAGGGTCTGTCGACATGTCAATGTTTTGAGGGGGCCACGGTGTCTTGCATATATAAGAAAATAAATAAATTAGAATATGTGTATTAAAGACAAATTTATAGTAAATAAACATCTAGGAGAAAGTTAAGGAACATTACCGTGAATATCATGGCTGGATTGCTCTGTACAGTTCTATCCGATATAGGAGGGTTCCTGACAGGGTCTGTCGACATGTCAATGTTTTGAGGGGCCCACGGTGTCTTGCATATATAACAAATAAATAAATTAGAATATGTGTATTAAAGACAAATTATAGTAAATAAACCATCTAGGAGAAAGTTAAGGAACATTACCGTTAATATAATGGCTGGATTGCTCTGTACATCAATCCCATAAGGTAAGTGCATTATGGGCGAGTTCTTAATCGTAGGACTTTGCAGGTGAACCTATTTTAATAAATCGGGAGGGAGGGGGCCAATATGGAAGACACATAATTATGTAAACAAATGAGGAAAATCGAACTATGAATCATATATTAAGACAATCAAATGAACATATAAAAACACTCTCAAACATTTACACTCTGTTGGGACGAGGCCGAGGGCGACGATGAGAAACGATTAAAGATTGAGCATTCACCATTATAAAACCTGTCCGTAGAAATTTTGAGGCATCTAATAAAATAGAAAAGAATATTTCAATTTATGTCGTGTACCGTAAATTATAAGCCAACAAGAATCGAGTTACGTACGTAAAGATATACCTGTTGCTTGTTGACTTTCATCTTAAGCCGACGTACCATTGATCTGTCTTCGACTCCTTTCGTTTGCTTGGTGGGCGCCCTTTACTTCGAACTGACAGCGGGCTCTTTACTCTCTGGTCGTTACATCTATCATCTGAATCGTGTCTCATAGTAGAATGTATATTTTCGGTAAATTGGACATCATTGCTTCCCTTGGATGACGATGTGTTCTCTAATTTCGTCTTCAAATTATCAAGTGTGACTAGCGCTACATGATATTTGTCATCACTCTCAGCAGCTATGTCTGCAATATCGTACATACGACTACATACTACCTCATATCGGCTCATTTCTGGACTCCTCCCTAAGCTTTCATCCCATGCTGTCACCCGAGTATACCTCCGTCTTACATCCTTCCTCCATCGTGTTAGTATGTAACAAGTTGGGAGAATCATCATCTTTCTATTAACTAGGACGGCAATTGAATGTCGGCATAAAATACCCTTACAATCAAAAAGACGACAAATACAACTAACTCGGGAGGTAGACTCATCAAAATATGCAGTGAATACTATGTCTTTGCCTGCATCGCCATATTCTACATACTCGTTAACTCTATACTCATGGACAGTACCAATAGATGATATTAAAGATGTCTCACAATGCATTAAATCCTTTAACTCAGCTTGAAATTCTCGAAATTTAGCAATTGTGTACATATCTTGAAATTGCTTCTCAAATGCGTATCGACTTATGGATGGATGACGCAGGTGAATGATTTGTAGTCTAATTGTGCCTCCTTTTCTGCTTTATTCTTTATAGCGCTTTCATACTGCTCCACAAATACTTTTAACATCGTTTTCGAGTTCACGTACCCATCAAAAAACGAATTCATGCTTTCACTTCGCTGTGTCGTGGACATTCCAGCCCAGAATGTATCCTTCACATAAACTGGCACCCACTTTCGTCTGTTCTCGTACAGTCCTGACAACCAATCATTCTTTTCAAGTCCATAACAAACTATCATTCTCTTCCATTTATCGTCAAATTGAAGTTCTGTTAGTGATTCATATATAGCATCCATCATAATGCTCTTAATAGAATGATATTCACCATAACTTTTTAGCTTCTCCGGTATCTTTTTTGTTATGTGCCACAAGCACCATCGATGTTTGGCATCGGGGAATACCAGTTCAATAGCATTTTGCATTGCTTTGTCTTGATCGGTGATTATTGCTTTGGGGGCATGGCCGGACATACATGACAGCCAATTCCGAAAAAGCCATACAAACGAAGCTGTATCTTCACCAGAGAGTAAGCCGCATCCAAACAAGATTGACTGACCATGATGATTAACACCCACAAATGGAGCAAACGGCATATCATACTTATTCGTTAGATATGTCGAGTCGAAAGTAATTACATCTCGAAAACATTCATAGGCTGCTCTGCTTCTAGGATCTGCCCATAATATATTGCGAATACGAGAATCATCGTCCAGATCGATGGAATAAAAGAAGTTTGCGCTTTTCTCTTGCATGGTTCGAAAATAATTACAAATGGCTTCGCCATCACCTTCGCCAAGTCGTAAACGGCGCATTTTATCAATATAATTACGGGCATCCTTCTCTCCAAATGGCAAATTTTGATACCCACCAGCCTCAACAACAAAAGAATTAAAACTTTTATTCAATCTTATTCCGGCACGATCATTAACATCAAGCCGTCTCTTAACACTAGAATCTATAACTCGATTGCATGGAAAATATCGAGACTTGCTAGGACTTAATCCATGATTATGGTCAAGTTTGACCATACTTATTACACAAGATAAATCCAAATTAATTTTCACATTTATCCTAGCAGGACAGTCCGTCTTCGCTGCCGAAGGACGAGGCCGGAGATTAGTCACGGTGTGATTTACTTTTCCATGACGAGAGCATGCGATGATTACATACGAAGGAATGCCGTTACTGATTTTAGTAGACCTCTTTACAATCCCAAATCCTAATTGTTGTGCATAATTCTTATAGAAGCCCATAACCATTTCCATATTATTAAAATGCATTCCAACTTCTGGTACTAAATTGGATATGTCTGTGACCTCATTGTTTCTTTCTTCATCCATCTCAAACTCAACAACTGATAATGATCAGTGCGTCTAGATATTTCAAAATAATTATGACCTGTAACACATCATATTTACTGCTAATACAAACTTGAAATTGTGGTTAAAGAAGAAATTATATATAATGTATATATAGGATTTGTATGTTTACAGATTATGTGTAAAGGCATTATTCTACTATACCCTCAAAATGTATCCTTACAGCTAATACATGTTCCACATTAATACTAACCAAATTACAAAGCAGCATTATATGATCAACATGTTCTACTAAACCCTAAACCATAAACTATTAACATAATATTATATATAATGTAATTGTCAAAACATCCTATTACATATTATATAGTACATTGTCTCTTGTAATAAACAATAAATGGGCGCTCTCCTATATCGGTCAAAAGTGAACATATTAGCACCTAATTTACCTTGTACCTGCTATTTCATATCAACGCCATTCTATTTATAGACCAAATAAAGAATGTTTTCTTCCTTTGTACCGGTATTTTTGGAACGCACATAGCTTATTAGGGGGAATATGGAGACGATTATCGCAGCGGAGACGTTGGATGAGCAGGCAGTGACGACTCTTCACGAGCTGTGCTTTGGTTTTACAAAGAATGCCTTGTTCAAGGACCGGCGATTGGGATAATACAAATGTACGTAATGTGTTTGAGGACGGGGATCTCGTTGGGATTTGGTCATCGGAGCAGAAAATGATTGCGAAGCGTAATGCGCCTAGGGACACCCTAGCCGCATTAAACTTTGCAATCATTTTCTGCTCCGAGGACAAAATCCCAACGAGATGCCCGTCCAATAACACATTACCGACATTTGTATTATCCCATTCGCAGGTGCTTCAACACGGTAAAATAAAGCACAGCTACTCAAGAGTCGTCACTGCTTGCTCATCCAACATCTCCACTGCGATATTCGGCTCAATAAACCACCCAATTAACTATGTGCGTTCCAAACACCCCGATACAAGGGAAAAAAACCTTCTTTCATCTTTAATTCTAGCTCAAGCAGGGCTGTATGATAACAAAGATAACTTATGTCCATCCGAGTCCCCTATGTTAAGGGTGTAACCTATACATCGCAAGCAGAGGTGTAAAAATAACAGTACTCAGGACAGAAAAAAGCTACCATTCATACATCTTAACCCCTATCTTGAAATCCCTACACAGCTATGATAAGAGCTATATATAGACTGTACCACAAAACCAATGATGCCTACAAGTGTTGCCTATTGTTTGATATATGACTGTACAGAACCCATCTAAGGCTGTTTCCTAAACCAATTGGCAGCTCCTACTTGCATTTGGACTAGAGATATTTACAAAGCTATATATGGATATGATCCATCTGTTAACAAAGCTACACCAATTAACAACGCCAACTTTTGACTATATTTACATATCTCCTTGAATTTGGACTGCCTACAAGGGTAGCCTTTTGTATATATGAGTGTACAGAATCCAACTTTGCATTATTTTTAATTTTCCAAATATTTTTTCAATTAATAATTTTTCGTAGACTGAATAGAGTGAAAAATTAAAGTAATTTTACAAAGGAGAATGATAAATCAATCCCAGCCATCCCTGTTAGGGGTGTATGATATACACCCCTAACAGGGGTGTACCCATAGCACTTCCCCTAAAGGAAAATGCTACCTGAACAGTACATGAAAGCATTAACCTACATTTAATAACCTACATTTAATACTACTAGTGAGAGAGAGATAGAGAGATAATTTATATACCTGTAAAGTTAATAAAAGCATTAACCTACATTTAATACCATACATTTAATATACCTGTAAAGTTATTAAATGTAGTATTGTGTACCGGTATGATAGAGTTGTACCGGTACAGGGGAATATGTACCGGTACTAGATTTGTATACCGGTATGATAGAGTAGTACCGGTACCGAGGATTGTGTACCGGTATGATAGAGTTGTACCGGTACCGAGGATTGTGTACCGGAACAATGAATGGAAAAAAGACATCCTATAGAGTTGTACCGGTACAGAGTATTGTGTACCGGTATGATAGAGTTGTACCGGTACCGAGGATTGTGTACCGGAACATTGAATGGAAAAAAGACATCCTAACAGGGATTTAGCCATAGCATTACATCAAGTACCGGTACACATTGTAATACTAGGATTGTGTACCGGAACATTGAATGAAAAAAAAGACACCCTAACAGGGATTTAGCCATAGAATTACTGTGGAAAAAAATAGAGAATAAAATGAGGGGATTAAAATGTACATATGGCGTCGCCCTCGCGAAGGCGTCGTAGATCGTCGAAACAACAGAGAGAGACAGGGGGCGAGGGGCCGAGGGGGCCGAGGGGCCGAGGGGCCTCTGGGATGGAAGCATACACAGAGCTTCTTGTCGACGTAAGGGATCGTGGCCTGATAGGGGGCATCGCCCTCGCGAAGGCCTGGTAGATTGTCGAAGCGAGAGAGAGAGAGAGAGAGAGAGAGAGAGAGAGAGAGAG
Organism: Tillandsia leiboldiana; assembly: GCA_029204045.2. NCBI lineage: Eukaryota > Viridiplantae > Streptophyta > Magnoliopsida > Poales > Bromeliaceae > Tillandsia > Tillandsia leiboldiana. The sequence continues at coordinate 795,604 of CM055072.1, read as the reverse complement.
AGACTTGTCGTCAAGAGAGAGAGAGAGGGAGCGGGAGGAGAGGATTGAAATGCTCTGAATAGAAAGGGAAAGAAAAGGAGGGAAAGAGTATGCCCTAAAAAAATTGAGTGAGAATATCACCTCCTATTTTTAATGCTATACAGTGTTTAATCCTACACCCTCCATTAAGGGGTGTAGGATGTACACCCCTTAATGGGGTGTACAGGTAGCATTTTCCTTTTTAGAATTTTCTTTTATTTTATTTTTTCTTTTTTCCTACTTTACAAGGTAGCATAGTCTTGAATTATTTTGACTTTAACTTAAAAAAAAAAAAGCTTTCATGTTAATTTAAATATTATGCACAGGTGAATATTATGTACAGGTGATTGAACATAATTTTCACAAGTTCTTTTAAAGATAAAACAGTTTGGTGTAAATATAAAAAAATAGCTATAATAAGAATTTCACAACAGTTTAAAAGTAAATAAAAAAAGAAGATAATTTTATGATTGCCGAAATTATGAAAAAAATAACGAACTAATGCCCAATCTAACCTTATTAAAACAAATATATTTTCAATCTAACCTTTTTTAAAAAAAAAAAATTCAACCTAGACTCATTTGAATAAATTAGAAAAAAAAAAGTAATTTAATATTATTAATGTAAGTTTATATATTAATTAGGAGGGAGAAAAAAAAATTTCTCCCAACCCACTTTTTAAATAATTTAATAACTTTATTAATTTAAATTATTATTATTATTATTATTTTATTTAACTACACTATTGACGTAATTAAATATCTGATAAAACTACACGCTCAAAAATAAAATTTAGCATTACTGAAAATAAATATAATACAAAATAATATAATTGTATAATAGATATATATAAATAAATATAATAATATTATTATTATTATTAACACTCGATATAATTAAATATCTAATATGACTACACACTGATTATAATATGGATATAAATAAAAATAATACGACTATACATACTTACGTAATTAATTATTTGATATGACTATACACTTAACGTAGCAGTTAATATAACTAAAAAATCAATATAATATTAAAATAATATAAACTATACATTGTATAAAAATAAAAATAATATAACTATACAGAAAATATAGAGTCCCTTGAAAAATAAAAAAGAAGAGAAAGAAAAAAAAAAAATTCTCTCCTAATTAACATATAAACTTATATTAATAACATTAAATTACTTTAACCTTTCTTTTAAATAAGGCTAGTTTAGGCATTAGTTCAAAAATAAGGATGACTATTGTAATTTTTTTATGTGGTGTGATAACATACTGAAATCTACAGAAATTTTAGAACAAGAAAGTTCAAATCTTTTAAGCTTGTACAAGCAAAGCAGCACTACTATATATATATATATATATATATATATATATATATATATATATATATATATATATATAGAGAGAGAGAGAGAGAGAGAGAGAGAGAGATAGTGAGTCTGACTACTATACTCTTATGAGTAAAACATTTTCGTACTCATAAGTTTTCGACCATTGGATAAAAGAATGTACAGTTAGGATTATACTAGTCTATAAAATTTATACTATTTCATCAACAACCCACTAAATCCTAGGGTACCACTATCATCCTAACCGCACATTCTTTCATCCAAAGGCGAAAAAGTTATGAGTACAAAGGGGTCTATACTCATAAGACTATAGTAGCCCTACGTTATATAGAGTCCGACTACTATACTCTTACGAGTAAAACTCCTTCGTACTCATAAGTTTTCGGCCATTGGTGTTTGTAGCAGGTTTTAGATATTGGATGAAAGAATGTAAAGTTAGAATGACAATGGGGCCTTGGGTTTAGTGGTGATCGGTGGAAGAGCATGATATTCCACCAACCATTTTTTACTGTATTTAGAGAGAACTTTGTTTCTTTTGCCATGGAATTTTTTGATTTATACTTCAAGTGTAGCAACAGTTTGAAGCATTTGTGCTTGTATTCAGATTGAAGCTGGAATAGATCAAATAGAATGAATGTCACAGTTTTGAGTTTGAATATTTCGACTTATTAGCCCTCTATTCTTTCACTTCACCAAGTTGTGTTTGTGGATCTCTTCTGAAATTGAATAATGTGATGTTAAGGGGGTGTTTGGTTCCTCCGGAAAAAGGTTTTCGTAGATCTCTTCAGAAGCGCGCTTTCCCTGCAGTGCTTACGAAAGTATTTGAGCTTGCAATTCACAATTGAAATAACATAACACCCAGATTAAAGGATGAAAAGAAGAGAAATGGAGAGAATTTTGAATTTCTGAAATGAAATTTTCTATCCTGCTTCCATCAAGAATTAAATGGAAGAACTCTTGGAGTCACATTTAAAGACAACTAAACTGCGCCAATTCGGCGCATTCGGACACTTTGCACAGATTAGTTTTGCTATGATCAACAACAAAGGAGAAAAGTAAAAGAATTATGTACAAGTAATCTGCGAGAATTTGGTGATCAGCAATTTGACTGCTTTTGAATTTGTTAGAATGCTATCATTTCCTGTTTCCGATCAGCATTAGATCGACTCCGTTGGATTGAGTATCGCCGGATTTAGGGCCTGTATTAACATCTTTTTGTTCCCCATATGCGGATTGTGCGGTCGTCGCTTGCGGAGGCGAGCATGTGAGGGTTCGTGGGGTTCCAACTGACGCAGTTGACCGCGCCCGAGTGGCCCTCGAGGGCTTCAAGGAGATTTCCTGTGCCTCGATGCCATATATAGACCTGCTCAAATAGATACAAAAAAATGTCGTAAATATAGTCAGAAATTGAATGCTTTTGTTTCGATACAATGTCGCATAAACGATATTTCGCAGAATGGTCTCTAACTACATAAGTTTCTAAGTTTGTTAAGAATGCTGGATAAAAATTATGGAGTTTTCGTATTCATACCCGTGAATCTTCACTTCCGCTGGCAACGAAACCCTGCTCGAGCCCGCCGAAGCACGACCGTATCAGCAACCCGGTCCGCTTGTGGCCTTTGAATCTCATAACAAGCTTGGGCTCGTCCTTTATGCTCCACAAATGAATCTCCTGATTCTCTAAATCCACGAGCAAAAAGTTCTCGTCCTTCGATAACGAGAACGATGTGATCGTCTGCTCCTCCACAGGAAACCTTTCCGTCTGTAAGACCACATCCAACAGCCGAATAGTCGATTCCTTATCTGTGAATATCGCAATCTTTGCATCCTTTGCCATGGCCAGGTCAGTGATTTTTGTGTTCCGGTGCCCTTCAAAGCATTGAAGATCTTCCCCATTCAATATGACAGAGCAGAACTTCTTGTCGGTTGAGCATGTAAACAACATTTTACTGCCGGATAAGAACACGCCGGAAATATAGCCGTAGCCGTCGCCGCCGTGTTGGTAAATTTGGATGCATTGCCCGGATTGGACGTCCCAACGTCTAAGGTCTTCTTCCATGCCACACGTGAGAAGCTGCGTGTCATCGGGATTCCATGCCGCCATAACGACTGGCTTCTGGTGGCCACGCAGTGTGTGCTTCGGCGACAGCTTCCCTTCTTGATTAACCTAAAATAACATCGTAAATATGATAAGAACAAGAAAACTACATACTAAAAGTGCGGAAAAGCAGCTTTAACTCTCGAGGGAAACAAAATAATTCTCGTAAATCGGAGAAGACGATGAAGCGAAATTACCTCCCAAATGATGGCAGACTTATCGCTGGATGATGATGCTAAATATCTGCCGCTATTTGAGAATCGCACGAACCAAACTTCATCAGTGTGACCTTGCAATACCTTCACCGAGAAAAGGGAAAAAAAAGGCTTAGTCCGCTTTCACGTATATATCCAAGAAAAATTATCCCTGAAAAATCTGAATTTTAATATAATCACCTCAAAAGTGTAATTCCTACAAAAAAAAATAGCCGCATTGGCTTCATATTTGAAACTGTTTTAAAGATGAACATTTCCATAACTAAAAGGGCCTAAAATAAATATCCAAACTTCGCAGGTTACGTACGTAAGGAGATACTTCCACAGGGGTATATGAATATATTTTAAATCGAAGAGACAGATTTGTTATGCTGTAATTCTCACCTGCGTAGTTTGAGAAGGTATCTGATCTTTTCCGCACCGATGGTCGGCATATAACGAAAGCGAACTATTTAAAGGGTTGTGAAATGGGCAATCTTTTTTTTGCGCGATTAGTGCTTGTTCCATCAAATGCTCCCACCTTTTATCGGCCACCATTAAATCTGGAGGAAACACCTTCTGCAGCTCTTCCAGAACCTTCGTTGGTGAGCTCGAAAACTTGCTTCCAGTTGGTATACTAATCACACAACTGCAGAGCTCATGGACTCGCTTCGTGTTGATCCCCAGAGGAGTGATTCCATTCCTTAAAATCTCCAATGCGTCCATAACTTTGCCTTTTCTCAGAAGTTGCAAGAATTTCTGCTCCAGTATCAGAAACGATGCAGATTTCACGATCTCGCCGTCCGAAATGCCTAATTCATGCAATGCAGCCAAGCTTCCGTCCCAATTTCCGCTGAGCACTTGCTCTCTGAATAGGTTTACCGAATCGGAGTGCAACTGAATTCCCGATTCTTCCTCTAAAACTGCTCCGGCGTTTTTATAGCCGAGAGTATATAGGGATTTCGTCATTACTCGCACGAGTTCGACCCTCTTGATCAGTCCTTCTGAATCAACTGTATCTCCATGTATTTGGGCCTGGGGAGACAAAGGTTGGGACGTCGGGTTGTCCGAAGGATTGGAATGATGCGGAGGAGATGAATTGTCGGTGGATTTCCCTAATTCTGGAGAAGATGGTTTGATTCGTTTCGCGGCCGGTTCGTCCGAAATACCTTCCATTTAGTGCCAAAATCAGCACATACTAATGCAAGAAAAGGTATACGTACATCAAATCAGAGCCGACTGCTCCAAGAAATAGATTGATTCGATGCAAAGAGAGGTCCCTGCACAGAAAATTTCTTAATACACTTCACACAATGCAACAGAATTAAACAAAACTAGAGGCGCCGATAGATGGCAAAGAATGTTTTCGACAAAAAGAAAAAAACCAACAACAGAACTTCTTCGTCGGTATAAATTGGCTTCAATTTTGGCAATACGAGCATAGAATTTCGACATAATAGCATAGAAATCACGTACAAACTCGAACTTCAACAGACTCCACATAATCTTCCTATATCTTTTTCTTTTTTTTTCACTTGCTAATTATATACTTAACCTTAATTCTTCGAGGAGAGGACGAAACGAAACATAATGGCGCAATCAAATTAAGCTACAAATCATTGTTCTTGTAACTAAAAAGAGATGGTAATCGACATAACAAGGAGGAAATTCCTTTCCAATAGTTACAAAGAATCAAATCAATTTTTTAAGTCCACAAGCATTAATATTAAGAAAGATAATCATCAAGAACAATAAGAAAGGCCTCTCAATTGTGAACACTATTCTTCTAACATTATAAACAAGACATTTCCATCATATCGATCCCCCCCCCCCCACTACAGTAATAATAGTGCATTAATTATACAATTTATATTATAGTAATCTACTACTCCAATTACAATAACCTTATTAGGGTTTGTTCGGTTCTCCGGAAAACATTCCAAGAAACAGTTTTCTGGTTGAAAAAGTTTGTTTTCCGAAATTTTGTATTCGAAAAATGAAAAGGGCGGGAAACAGTTTTCCGCACTTTTCCAAGGAATCAAACACCACTTATTATAATTAGCAACAATTAACAACAAAAGATCGATCTAATTGAGCTAATATTGTTCTAGCATTACAAGATTAGTGCATACATCACACAATTCACACTAAACTAGTTTCTTATTCTCCAAGAAATTGTTCATAGCTCAGAGTAACATGCAACGCATAGCAAAACGAAAATCACACTAAATTAACCACACACACACAAAAAAAAAAAAAAAAAAAAAAAAAAAAAAAAAAAAAAAAAAAAAAAAAAAAAACCTCATGCGCCAAATCAAGAACATCGAATTAGGACACCCACCTGTCGAAATCGGATCAAAAGGCCAATTGCGGCGAAATCGCCGAGACCCAGTTGAGGATTTCGCCGCACAAGCCCGATTCTGGTCTCAAAATCTCAACTTGATGGGGTAAATGGAGGGCTCTACAATTCTTGGGCTATGGAGTGATTTGTATCCAATGGGAGAGGAGGAGAAGAGGAGGAAGAGAGAGAGAGAGAGAGAGAGAGAGAGAGAGAGAGAGAGAGAGAGTGTGAGAGAGAGAGGAAACCAACTCTTCTATACAAGCTTGAGAGAGAGAGAGAGAGAGAGAGAGGTGTTGAGAAAATTAAAAGAGTGCCGCGTGTGGATCTCTTTTATATATGGAAAATGCTATGTGTATATCCGTAAGGGGGTACATCTCACATCTCCATCCATCTAAGAGTGGATGTCTGATGATGGGTCACTTGATGTGACCCGTAAAAAATATCGTCACCATTAAAATGATGGAGATGTATAATATACATCTCTTCGGAGTGTACATGTAGCATTGATCTCAACGTTTGGTTCAAAGCTAGTATCAAAGATTTAACTATTTATGAATCGTATTCATCGTATTATTGTGTGAATAAAATATTAGTATGATATATTCTTTGTGTCAATAACATAGTTTAAAATTATATTTTAAAAAAATTATTAAGTAATTATCTTAGTAAAATTTAAAATTTTTTATAAAAATACATAACAGGTCGGTAGAAAATTTTATTATTAAAAAAATAAATATTTTATGTCATTATGTATCGATACATATATATTTTTGGGGCAATTTCCTATATACCCCTAAAAATTTTTCTGTTTTCATATTTACTCCATTTAGAAGGCTAATATTAAAACTACCCTTCTTACGTTCCAACTTCTTTTCAAAATACCCCTTACCGTTTGAAACTGTCGTTATCTATGTGTAATTACTATTTTGCCCTTTCAAATATACCCTAAACCATAAACCCTAAACCCTAAAACCCTAAACCCCTAAACCCTAAACCCTAAAACCCTAAAAAACCCTAAACCCTAAACCCTAAAACCCTAAACCCTAGAACCCTAAAAAACTCTAAACCCTAAACCCTAAAACCCTAAATCCTAAACCTAAAACCGTAAAAAATTCTAAACCCTAAACCCTAAACCCTAAACCCGGGCAAAATAGGTATATCTGATAGTTTTCAACTCCGATTATTATTTAACTCTAATTTAACCCTAGTTAACTTAACAAAGTGAAACGGTAGGAGTATTTTTAATAACGGTGGAACGTATGAAGGGTATATTGAAAAGAAAAAAATAAGAGGGGTAAATCAGATATTTCTTCAGATTTCAGGGTTACACAGGCAATTATTTCTATATTTTTTATGATTGGTATTCATCGGTACTGGTTGATACGTACCGTATCGTACCGTGCCGGTAAATTTTCAGCATGACCTCGTATTACGGTATTTAAATTTTTTACTAGAACTAATTATTTCGGAAATAGATATAAGTTTGTAAACAAGCAGGTATAAGACCAATTTTATATTTAAATAAAAATTAAATTATTTTTAAAATTAAAAAAATAACGTTTGGACAGATAAATTATAATAGTAAGAATAAAAATAATTTTAATTTTAAAATAATAATATTTTATATAATAAATTAATATAAAAATATTAATTAAATAATAATTTAATTAATTTAATTAATTATTACTAGATAGTCCTAAATATTAATTGATAAAATAATTAATAATAATGAGCATGGTTAATAAATAATTTATTTAATTACAAAAAATTTAATAATTTAATAAATTAATTAGTTAATTATATAATAGTTAGATAATTAGTTAATAAAATAATTAAAATAATTAAAATATTAAATTAATTAAAGAATTAATATAATAATTAAAATTATATTTATTTTAATTAAGTGAGAAAGTTTGTTTCAGAAAAAAAAAAAATTGAAATAATAATTTCAATCTTATATCAGCTTGTTTCAAAAAAAACGAAAACTACTGTTGGGAATTGTGATGGTACCAACACATGAGCTTTTGTGTTTGAATTATCAGTAAATTACTAATCAAGCTTCTATTTTTGAAATCATAAAGATTCATATGTAGCCCTGAAAAGTGCAGTTTTTTTAAAAAAAAACATTCTTAACTTGTGTTTGAGAGTAGTTGTCAATCCATATATTTTTTTTTGATTAAACAGGGATATACCCTATTTTTTACAGGAGAAATAACGGGGGATGCAACACGAGGACTTCCCAGGGGGTCACCCATCCTAGTACTACTCTCGCCCAACCACACTTAACTACGGAGTTCTTATGGGATCCGGTGCTTTAGTGCTGGTATGATCCCATCCATGCAAATAATGGGGGATGCAACACGAGGACTTCACAGCAATCCATATATAGAAGTTGCCTTTTCTACTGGAAAATATTTTTAAACAGGAGAAATTTTTGCATGCATGAAATTTCAGATTTTATTTATAGAGAAATACTCTTATATTATTATTATTTTTTGTTACCGTTTCCATTCATATTTGTTCAACGACTCAGATTTAATTATTTTTAAGTTGTAATGCCTACAACAGCAAGTCAGGTCACTTTGAGGATGTACCGATTATCAGATATCCCAAAATTTAAATTAAACTTCTTAAATTATTACAAAATTAATAGCTAAATTAATGAAAATATTTTAATTAATTTTTTTTATTTTGTGATGTTTAATTACGAAAATTTTATTTTTATAAAGTTATGAGTTAACCTGTTAATAAATAAAATTATATTTTTATTTTTTTTTGTTAATGATTAAATTTTTTTTATTATTTATAAAAAAAATTACCATAGTATTTATCTTATTTATATGGTCTAAGTAAGGGTGTCAACAAGCCGAACACGAGCGAGCGGGGGTCGGCTCGTGTTCGGCTCGTTTATTTTGGCTCGTTTAAATAAACGAGCCGAACACGAGCTGGCTCGTTTAAATATCGAGCTGAAAAATTCGGCTCGTGTTCAGCTCGTTTATTAACGAGCCGAACACGAGTTGGCTTGCGAACAACAAGTTTGATTTTCATTCCTCATATTAGGTGTAAAGTTAAAAGAAAATTAAAATTTTAATCTAATAATTAAAATTCATAAAAAATTGATAGTCTAAAATCTAAATAGTAAAGTTTTATATATATATCAATAGAATACCATCGATAGCACCAAACAATTGGTGCTATCAAGTTTTCAGCCGTTGGATGAAAAGATATGCGGTTGGGATTATAGTGGTTCCTTAAGATTTTTACTATTCAACCAACCACCTAGTAAACCCTAGGGGACCACTATAATCTCAACCGTATATTTTTTCATCCAACGGCTAAAAACTTAATAGCATCAATGGCTTGGTGCTATCGATAGTATTCTAGCCTAATTATATATATATATATATATATATATATATATATATATATATATATATATATATATATATATATATATATATATATATATATATTCGAGCTGTTATCGAGCCGAACACGAGTGAGCTGACCCTAGCTCGTGTTCGGCTCGTTTATTAAACGAGCTGAAAAATTCGGCTCGTGTTCAGCTCGTTTACTAAACGAGCGATTCGATCTCGAGCTCATTTCGAGCCGAACACGAGCTGGCTCACGAACAACGAGCTAGATTGCCACCCCTAGGTCTAAGAGGGCTATGGCCAATGCATTCTGTGATATTTGATGTTACTCATGATTTTATTTTAAATGACAATGAAAAAAAACTGTTTCTTGGTGTATTTTTTTAGAATTTTCTTTTAATTTTTTTTTTCCTACTTTACAAGGTAGCATAGTGTCACGGACTTAAACTTTTCGCCTAGCAAAAGTTCGTGCGGCGCCCGCCTTCCTACTCGAAAAGGGCAAGCCTTGCTCTCTGTTTGCTAGCCCGGACCTTCACGTCCTACGACTAAATGCAAAAGTAGAGAAAAGAGAAAGGAGTAGTGGTTCCACAGAAAAAATTAAGTACTCTCTTTACTTAGAAAATAACACTACAAGATACAACTCTCTCTCGTTGAATTGACCTTAGCCAATTTCCCTATTTATAGGCTTATGTACAACTTACCCACTAAGCCTACATTTACAACCTTGTGGGTTGGCATGACTCTTGGCATCCCCTTGACATTAATAGTGGTGGTAGCATTGATGATGGAGGTTGCAAGTCTCTTCACCTTCTACAATATCTGTTCACCTTCCACAAATGATGTTAAAGTTGTGCCACCTTGACAAACCTGGGAACTTAGCCTAAAATATCCAAAGTCCCTAACAATAGTCTTGAATTATTTTGACTTTAACTTTAAAAAAAAAAGCTTTCATGTTAATTTTAATATTATGCACGGGTGATTGAAAATTTTTTTCACAAGTTCTTTTAAAGATAAAACAGTTTGGTGTAAATATAAAAAGATAGCTATAATAAAAACTTCACAACAGTTTAAAAGTAAAAAAAAAATCAAAATAATTCAATATGATATGACTATACACTTAATGTAATTAATTATTTGATATGACTATACACTTAACGTAGCAGTTAATATAACTAAAAAATCAATATGATATTAAAATAATATAAACTATATATTGTATAAAAATAAAAATAATATAACTATACAGAAAATATAGAGTGTCTTGAAAAATAGAAAAGGAGAGAAAGAAAAAAAATAAATTTTCTCTCCTAATTAACATATAAACTCATATTAATAATATTAAATTACTTTAACCTTTCTTTTAAATAAGGTCCTAATTAATCTATAAACTCATATTAATAACATTAAATTACTTTAACCTTTCTTTTAAATAAGGCTAGTTTAGGCATTAGTTCAAAAATAAGGATAACTATTGTAATATGAGCAATGCTACCTGTACACCCCGAAGGGGTGTACATCATACACCTCCACCATTTTAATGGTGGCGATACTTTTTACGGGTCACATCAAGTGACCCATCATCACACCCCCACCCTTAGATGGGTGGGGTGTATAATGTACACCCCGAAAGGGATGTACACATAGCATTTTCCTTGTAATATATATATATATATATATATATATATATATATATATATAGGGAGAGAGAGAGAGAGAGAGAGAGAGAGTGAGTCCGATTACTATACTCTTATGAGTAAAACTCATTCGTACTCATAAGTTTTCGGGCATTGGATGAAGGAATGTGCGATTAGGATTATAGTAGTCCTTATAATTTATACTATTTCATCAACAACCCACTAAACCCTAGGGGAGCACTATCATTTTAACCGCACATCTCTTCATCCAAGGGCGAAAAAATTATGAGTACAAAAGGGTCTATACTCATAAGGGGCTTCGGTCGCTGGCTCCCCTGTCATCAGGTCATCAACTTCCTTGACCTTCCGGCACTGGGCAGGCGTCAACCCCCATACATGGTCTTACGACTTTGCGGAGACCTGTGTTTTCGGTAAACAGTCGCCCGGGCCTAGTCACTACGACCCCCTTTGTGAGGAGGCACCCCTTCTCCCGAAGTTACGGGGGCTATTTTGCCGAGTTCCTTAGAGAGAGTTGTCTCGCGCCCCTAGGTATTCTCTACCTACCCACCTGTGTCGGTTTCGGGTGCAGGTACTCTTTTGTTGAAGGTCGTTCGAGCTTTTCCTGGGAGTATGGCATGGGTTACTTCAGCGCCGTAGCGCCTGGTACTCGGACATCGGCTCGAGGCATTTTCTCTACCCCTTCTTACCCTGAAAAAGCAAGGTCACCTTGCGTCCCTGAACCAATAAGAGTATAGTAGCCCTACGTTATATAGAGTCCGACTGCTATACTCTTATGAGTAAAACTCTTTCGTACTCATAAATTTTCGGCCATTGGATGAAGGAATGTGCGGTTAGGATTATAATAGTCCCTATAATTTATACTAGTTCACCAAAAATCCACTAAACCCTAGGGGACCACTATCATCCTAACCGCACATCCCTTTATCCAAGGGCGAAAAAGTTATGAGTACGAAGGAGTCTATACTCATAAGAGTATATAGAGTCCGACTACTATACTCTTATGAGTAAAACTCCTTCGTATTCATAAGTTTTCGGCTATTGATGTTTGTAGTAGATTTTAGCTATTGGATGAAAGAATGTAAAGTTAGAATGATAATGGGGCCTTGGGTTTAGTGGTGATCGGTGGAACAGCATGATATTCCACCAACCATTTTTTACGGTATTTAGAGAGAACTTTGTTTCTTTTGCCATGGAATTTTTTGATTTATACTTCAAGTGTAGCAACAGTTGGAAGCATTTGTGCTTGTATTCAGATTGAAGCTGGAATAGATCAAATAGAATGAAGGTCACAGTTTTGAGTTAGAATATTTCGACTTATTAGCCCTCTATTCTTTCACTTCACCAAGTTGTGTTTGTGGATCTCTTCTGAAATTGAATAATGTGATGTTAAGGGGGTGTTTGGTTCCTCTGGAAAAAGGTTTTCGTCGATCTCTTCAGAAGCGCGCTTTCCCTGCAGTGCTTACGAGAGTATTCGAGCTTGCAATTCACAATTGAAATAACATAATACCCAGATTAAAGGATGAAAAGAAGAAAAATGGAGAGAATTTTGAATTTCTGAAATGAAATTTTCTATCATGCTTCCATCAAGAATTAAATGGAAGAACTCTTGGAGTCACATTTAAAGACAACTAAACTGCGCCAATTTGGCGCATTCGGACACTTTGCACAGATTAGTTTTGCTATGATCAACAACAAAGGAGAAAAGTAAAAGAATTATGTACAAGTAATCTGCGAGAATTTGGTGATCAGCAATTTGACTGCTTTTGAATTTGTTAGAATGCTATCATTTCCTGTTTCCGATCAGCATTAGATCGACTCTGTTGGATTGAGTATCGCCGGATTTAGGGCCTGTATTAACATCTTTTTGTTCCCCATATGCGGATTGTGCCGTCGTCGCTCGCGGAGGCGAGCATGTGAGGGTTCACTGGGTTCCAACTGACGCAGTTGACCGCGCCCGAGTGGCCCTCGAGGGCTTCGAGGAGATTTCCCGTGCCTCGATGCCATATATAAACCTGCTCAAATAGATACAAAAAAATGTCGTAAATGTAGTCAGAAATTGAATGCTTTTGTTTCGATACGATGTCGCATAAACGATATTTCGCAGAATGGTCTCTAACTACATAAGTTTCTAAGTTTGTTAAGAATGCTGGATAAAAATTATAGAGTTTTCGTATTCATACCCGTGAATCTTCACTTCCGCTGGCAACGAAACCCTGCTCGAGCCCGCCGAAGCACGACCGTATCAGCAACCGGGTCCGCTTGTGGCCTTTGAATCTCATAACAAGCTTGGGCTCGTCCTTTATGCTCCACAAATGAATCTCCTGATTCACTAAATCCACGAGCAAAAAGTTCTCGTCCTTCGATAACGAGAACGATGTGATCGTGTGCTCCTCCTCAAGAAACCTTATCTTCTGTAAGGCCAAATCCAACAGCCGAATAGTCGATTCCTTATCTGTGAATATCACAATCTTTGCGTCCTTTGCCATGGCCATGTCAGTGATTTTTGTGTTCCGGTGCCCGTCAAAGCATTCAAGATCTTCCCCATTCAATTTGACAGAGCAGAACTTCTTGTCGGTTGAGCATGTAAACAACATTTTCCCGCCGGATAAGAACCCGCCAGAAACATAGCCGTAGCCGTCGCCGTCGCCGTCGTGTTGGTAAATTTGGATGTGTTGTCCGGATTGGACGTCCCAACATATAAGGAGTTCTTCCAAGCCACACGTGAGAAGCTGCGTGTCGTCGGAGTTCCACACGGCCATCAAGACCGGCTTCTCGTGGATGCGCAGCGTGTGCTTCAGCGACAGCTTCCCTTCTTCATTAATCTAAAATAACATCGTAAATATGATAAGAACAAGAAAACTACGTACTAAAAGTGCGGTAAAGCAGCTTTAACTCTCGGAGGAAACAAAATAATTCTAGTAAATCGGAGAAGACGATGAAGCGAAATTACCTCCCAAATGATGGCAGACTTATCCCTGGATGACGATGCTAAATATCTGCCGCTATTTGAGAATCGCACGAACCAAACTTCATCAGTGTGACCTTGCAATACCTTCACCGAAAAAAGGGACAAAAAAGGCTTAGTCCGCTTTCACGTATATATCCCTGAAAAATTATCTCTGAAAAATCTGAATTTTAATATAATCACCTCAAAAGTGTAATTCCTACAAAAAAAAATAGCCGCATCGGCTTCATATTTGAAACTGTTTTAAAGATGAACATTTCCATAACTAAAAGGGCCTAAAATAAATATTCAAATTTCGCAGGTTACGTACGTAAGGAGATACTTCCACAGGGGTATATGAATATATTTTAAATCGAAGAGACAGATTTGTTATGCTGTAATTCTCACCTGCGTAGTTTGAGAAGGTATCTGATCTTTCCCGCACCGATGGTCGGCATATAACGAAAGCGAACTATTTAAAGGGTTGTGAAATGGGCAATCTTTTTTTTGCGCAATTAGTGCTTGTTCAATCAAATGCTCCGACCTTTTCTCGGCCACCATTAAATCTGGAGGAAACACCTTCTGCAGCTCTTCCAGAACCTTCGTTGGTGAGCTCGAAAACTCGCTTCCAGTTGGTATACTAAACACACAACTGCAGAGCTCATGGACTCGCTCCGTGTTGATCCCCAGAGGATTGATTCCATTCCTTAAAATCTCCAATGCGTCCAAAACTTTGCCATTTCTCACAAGTTGCAAGAATTTCTGCTCCAGTATCAGAAACAATGCAGATTTCAAGATCTTGCCGTCCAAAATGCCTAATTCAGGCAATGCGGCCAAGCTTTCGTCCCAATTTCCGCTGAGCACTTGCTCTCTGAAAAGGTTTACCGAATCGGAGTGCAGCTCAATTCCCGATTCTTGCTCTAAAACTGCTCCGGCGTTCTTATAGCCGAGAGAATATAGAGTTTTCGTCATAACTCGCACGAGTTCGACCCTCTTGATCAGTCCTTCTGAATCAACTGTATCTCCATGTATTTGGGCCTGGGGAGACAAAGGTTGGGACATCGGGTTGTCCGAAGGATTGGAATGATGCGGAGGAGATGAATTATCGGCGGATTTCCCTAATTCTGGAGAAGATGGTTTGATTCGTTTCGCGGCCGGTTCGTCCGAAATACCTTCCATTTACTGCCAAAATCAGCACATACTAATGCAAGACAAGGTATGCGTACATCAAATCAGAGCCGACTGCTCCAAGAAATAGATTGATTCGATGCAAAGAGAGGTCCCTGC
Source organism: Tillandsia leiboldiana (assembly GCA_029204045.2). Classification (NCBI taxonomy): domain Eukaryota; kingdom Viridiplantae; phylum Streptophyta; class Magnoliopsida; order Poales; family Bromeliaceae; genus Tillandsia; species Tillandsia leiboldiana. The sequence goes on along the minus strand of CM055072.1, from coordinate 780,333 downwards.
ACAGAAAAATTCTTAATACACTTCTCACAATGCAACAGAATTAATCAAAAGTAGAGGCGCCGATAGATGGCAAAGAATGTTTGCGACAAATAGAAAAAAACCAGGAACAGAACTTCTAACCAAGAACAGAACTTCTTCGTCGGTATAAATTGGCTTCGATTTAGGCAATAAGAGCATAGAATTTCGACATAATAGTATCGAAATCACGTACAAACTCGAACTTCAACGGATTCCACATAATAATAGTGCATTAATTATACAATTTATATGATAGTAATCTACTACTTCAATTACAATAACCTTATGAGGGTTTGTTCAGTTCTCCGGAAAACATTTCAAGAAACAGTTTTCTGTTTTCTCAAAAAAAAAAGAAACAGTTTTCTGGCTGAAAAAGTATTTTTTAGAAATTTTGTATTCGAAAAATGAAAAGGGCGGGAAACAGTTTCCGCGCTTTTCCGAGGAATCAAACACCACTTATTATAATTAGCAACAATTAACAACAAAAGATCGATCTAATTGAGCTAATATTGTTCTAGCATTACAAGATTAGTGCATACATCACACAATTCACACTAAACTAGTTTCTTATTCTCCAAGAAATTGTTTATAGCTCAAAGTAACATGCAACACATAGCAAAACGAAAATCACACTAAATTAAGCAAAAAAAAAAAAAAAAAAAAAAAAAAAAAAAAAAAAAAAAAAAAAAAAAAAAAAAAAAAAACTCATCTCCTAAATCAAGAACATTGAATTAGGACACCCACCTCCCGAAATCGGATCAAAAGGTCAATTGCGGCGAAATCACCGAGACCCAGTTGGGGATTTCGCCTCAGAAGACCGATTCTGGGCTCAAAATCTCAACTTGATGGGGGAAATGGAGGGCTCTACAATTCTTGGGCTATGGAGTGATTTGTATCCAATGGGAGCGGAGGAGAAGACAAGAGAGGAAGAGAGAGTGTGTGCGCGTTTGTGTGGGGGAGAGAGAGAATAAAAAGAGCGTCATGTGGATCTCATATATATATATATATATATATATATATATATATATATATATGGAAAGGAAAATGCTATGTGTACACCCCATCCGGGGTGTACATCCTACACCCTCACCCATCCAATGGGTGAGGGTGTGAGAAGGGGTCACATCAAGTGACCCCAAAGACACCCCACCCATTGGATGGGTGGGGTGTAGGATGTACACCCCTTTCGGGGTGTACATGTAGCATTGCCCATATGGAAAAAGCTGAATTGAGTTCATTTAAAAGTTTAATTTTATATTTTTAGTTTTGGATGAAAAGATGTGTGGTTGGAATAACAATGAGTTTTTTGAATTAAGCGAGTGATTGGTATAATAAAATAATATATATATAGAGAGAGAGAGAGAGTTTTTGAATACTATGTTTGTACAAGTACCAAATAATTGATGCTTGTAAGTTTTTTATCTTTAAATCTATCTCTTTGATTAATTTCATCTCTTAGATTATTATATTTCAACAATCACTAACTTAATTTAAGGGGCCCATTATTATTCTTACCACACATGTTTTCTTCCAATGACTAAAACTTAGCGGCACCAATGATTTAATACATTTAAAATCATAGAAGCTCAATTATAATGGTCTCTTAAGATTTTTACTATTCAACCAACCACCTAGTAAACCCTAAGGACCACTATCATCATAACCACACATTCTTTAATCCAAAAGCTAAAAATTTGATAGCACTAATGGCTTGGTGCTATCGATAGTATTCCAACCTAATTATATATATATAATCTGTATTACTATCAGTAGCAAATAGAATCCGTTGACATTTATTTATTTCGATGATAGAATTTCTAAAACGATGATCAGCACAGTTAAATATGATCTAGACTATTTGAAAGGACAAAATGGACAAAATGGTAATTTCACACAGATAACGACAGCTCCAAACGGTACACTAACAGAGTTTAACAGAGTTTAACTTCAGAGGTATTTTGGAAAGAAGTTGGAACGTAAGAATGGTAGTTTTAATATTAGCCTTCTAAGAGGGGTAAATATGAAAACAGGAAAAATTTTAGGAGTATATAAAAAATTGCCCCTATATATATATATACACACACACCGTTAGATCAGGTTCGAATTCGGGTTATGAGTTTAGTAGTCGAGTTTTTAAAAATTCGCTCTGAATCCGACTGGTTGACATGTCTTAGAATATCACATACCTAGCCCAAAATTATGAGGCGAATTAATCCTAATGCTAATATATAACGATCTGACACACTAGCTTTTAATATATAAAGTTTTGAAATTTTATTTATCACCATCCTTTGTGATCTTTGTTGGTTTGTGTAATGTTGAGCAAACCACAAATCCCAGGTTCGAGGATTGGTAAAGGAGAGGGAGAAAAGAAGAAGAAAGAGGTATTTAAAAATATCTCAATTTTTGGCCTAATTTTATATTTCTTTAAATAAAATAAATTTTGAATTAATATATTTAATTTTATCTTAGTTTATTTAATTTTATATTATTATTATATTGATTTTCAAACAGTTATATATAAACTTATCGAATAAAAAATATATTTTTATAAAATTTAATTTTTTATATTTATTTTTTTAAAACTTTTAAATTATTCATATATATTTCTCTGATATTTTACTATTAACTTATTATTTATTTTGTAATAAAATATAGATGAAATATTAATTTTACCCTTATAAATATATTTTTTAAAAAATATATATTTATGATAAAGAAGAATATTAAATAGGTATCTCACTCATTAATCAAAGTTAAATATTTAATATATAATTAATTATATTTTTTATACAGTAATTGGATTATTCGGCAAAGGATCCATTTTTTTTAATTATTATCTCATGGATAAAAAAAAACTTAAATTACCAAATTGCCCCTAGGATTTCGCTTCCCACACTCGGACTACTTTAAAATGAAAAAAAAAAAAGTTTTTGGATCAACACAAAACCCTAACCTAGAAACCAAGAGGGCGAAATCGATCGGGGGGAGCGAGATGAGGGCGAAGGTGAGATTTTGATCGTCTCCAACCTCTCAAAACCCTCACAATTGATTCTTATTGCGAATCCACGATCGCATGCATCGATCTCCCCCAAAATCTCGTCTCTTTTTTGTGGATTTCTCTTAGAAAAAACTTTTTGCGACAATGTGCTTGTTCATTCAGTGATTTATGTCCTTTCGGTGTAAATTCAGGGTTATTTCGATTTAATTTGCGTTGAAAATGGTTTATACTTGATCTTACTGTAGCATAAATAGGAAAATATGTGAACTTTATGGTGGAATCTATTGAGACACTTATTATCATCATTATCAATTGCTGTATAAATGTAATTATTATATTTTCCTGCTTTTTTTTTGTGGCCAAAACCTCGAAATTCATCTACAGGATTGTGCTTGTGTGATAATAAAAGAAAAGAAACGATTTTAATGCTTAATCGTAAGTTATTAGTAGTAGAGTGCTTAGTCCTTATGTATCGTATGCACGATCTCTTGTTTATTCAATATGCGACTATTGGGACGTGTTTGTGGCTAACCGATAATGGCTAGGATGCTGGCGTACCCAATCACGTAGAAGTTGAGTTTTTAGCATTTGTTGTGGCGGAATCTGGATCGACCTTTCTTTAATCGAAAGCAGAAGCTCCAAATTTGAGCTTTTGCCTTTGTAGTAGTTGGGCACTTCCGGAAACCAAGCGATGATTCGACAAAATGTTTAGAGCTTTTCCAGCGACGTGAAGCTGTAATAAGATTTTTGGGCTCCAAAAGCAAAAAGGTCTAATTTGGAGCTTCTGCTTATATTGTTGTTAGTGCTTCTTTGAGTAGCTCCACCCAACAGTACTTTTAGAAAGCTCCCACTAGGGTTAACTAGCATACTCCTTGCTATGGGGCCTTAGAACCCTTCAATGGAGCATTTTCTAGCATGAGTTTTGCTCTATTTGACTTAATATCGAGATGAGGTGTTGTTGTGAAACCTAATTGATCGTCTGGGGTTGCTCCTCGGGAAAGATTAATCTTCATATATACTAAATAAGAGCTTGATACAACTTGATCAATTTTTTGTTGCGAGAGTAAGCTGGGATTTCTTTCTCTAATTCTCGTTGTTGCATTTGTCATTGTACCTATGTCCAATTTAATTGTTTTCTTGATCAATTTAATTCAGTATATGCTATTTATCGAAGGTATCTTCTTCGCATAGTGAGTGCCAACTTTTACAACACTTTATATTCTCTCGTAAACGTATTACTCATTTTACTCGTAAAAAGCTTACCAGATTCTATCATCTTATTCAATTCGTTTTCTGCTTTTCTATGATTCCAACCGTTATTTGTATTCTATGTTCAAATTTGATTTCAGTGGAAGAAGAAGCGGATGAGGAGACTGAAGCGGAAGCGCCGAAAGATGAGGCAGAGATCGAAGTAGTTTGAAGGCATTCCTCTCTATCCCTCCATCTACTGCTTTGTTTTGCTGTTCTTAGAAGTTAGTTATTTTGCTTGGTATGTGTTGATCTCCTTTTGCTTTGTCGACTTGAGCTATGTTTCTGTGGCGCTTATAGTTTGGATTCTGTTCCTTTTATCTCAAATTGCTCACTTTGTGTCTGAATTCGTCTTTGATTCTCCTAATTAGTTGGAAGTTTTAAGCTTGTGTTCTTCTCTCTATCATGAACTTGTGGTTTCTTTTGAATAAAATTTGCATTTGAATTCTTTGATAATTTAAACTTTAGTCCTCTACTTTTAATTTGAAGTGCTCTACATCGTAAACTCATCAAAGTTTTCCACTATAGTCCTCTTTGCTAATGTGCATTATCGGTGTTAATGATAATAAAAAAAAAACCATAGAAATTAGAAGTTGGTGTGCAGCTCTTAGCCAATTGGGCTAGAGCTCGGTGGTGTATCGTAGTTAGCGAGTTATTGAATGCGGTGATCGGTCTACCGCATTCAGGGAAACTTCACCGACTTGTTTCAATACAAGCGACAGTTTCGGAGTTAGTTTGCTATTTTTTCTTTTTCCTTTTTTTCCAAGGATGCTTGTTCGACGATTATTTTGTGTGAGGGGGAAAAAAAAACTTTGAAAATAGAATTTTATTTTTCATTGTAATAGATTGGGTATGAATATCTGAATACTTTGAAATTTTTTACTTCGTTTTTTGGTGTTTGGATAAATTAGAGATCCGAGGTTCTTGTGTGGAACGGAGTAGAAAAATAAGATTCTTATGATGAAGAGCGAAGCGGGGATCATAGGGCTCCCATGGCGAGGAGCAAAGCGGTAGGATGTGGTCGATCAAAGCGGGAGAATGAGTTTCCATGCTTTTTAGGGCGTAATAGGAGGAGGGGAGAGAGTGAGGAAGAGAGAGGTGTGCCTCTCAACCATCTCTCGGTGTGACCATGCGAAGAAAGCGAAAACGGAGAGGCAGAGGGGTGGGGGTTCGATAGGATGAGCGAGCGAAAGGTCAAAGGGGGTGAACAGGAGAGGGTGAAGACTAGAGAATTTTTTTCAAGAGCTATTATCCCTTTTTTTTTTCCCCAAAATTCCTTAGGCTCCGTTTGATGAGCGGAATAAGGGGGTATAAGGACTTATCCCTCCCAATTATACCCAAACCCTATTTAGCAGGGGTGGGAACAGCTGTTCTCGTTTTTCTGGAATAAGCTGGTATAAGACTGGAATTACTATTCCAGTCTTTTTCTGGAACAAAGCTTGTTCCCATTTGAGAATAAGCTTAATTAAATTAATATAATTTTAATTATTGTTTTAACTCTTTAATTAATCCAATATTTTAATTAATTTAATTATTTTATTAACTAATTATTTAAGTATTTAGATAATTAACTAATTATTTAAGACAATTAAAATTAAAATTTTTAACATTTATAAATTTTTAAATTTTAAATTTTAAATTTTATAGCTTTTAATTTTTTTAACTTTAATTTTTAATAAATTTATCATATAATTTTAATAAATTATATGATACATTTTTTTAATAATTTTTTTTATATATAAGTAAAATATAAATTTGAATAATTTTTTTAATAAATATTTTAAATTAAATATTTAAAATCATATCGGTAAAATTTTAATCATAAATTAAAATTTTAGTCATTTTTATTCTTCTTATTCCTCTTTAACTTACCAAACATAATTTTTTTTATATCCGGTATAACTCTTAAACCCAACCAAACAGAAATTTACACTAGTTCCTGCTAATACCATAATTTATACCTATCCCCGGTATAACTAAATTTTTCTTATCCCCGAACCAAACGCAACCTTAGAGTTGAACTTATCCTCCCTCAAACAGGAACTGGGCCTTCTTGGGCTAATTAGATTAAAGTGAAATTGGACCAAAGTGTGAGGTTTCCATATTGGGCCTTTACAATGACCCATTTAAGTTTAAGCTACTTAAACAATGGAAATAGAATTAAAGATGGTAAATAACTAAATATACCCAATGAAGGGTTTTATTTGCATGGGTGTCCTACTAGGGTTATCTATGCAAAAAACCAGGGGCATTTATGTAAAAAAATTCTACTGCATACATAATCTGTCAGGGGTACATTTGTAGCAAGGATTTAAGTGTCGTGGCACGGGATCGTGCCGAAAGCTTGCCGGTGCGTGCTGGGCCGCGCCGATGAGTGCCGGTCACAAAAAATACATGTGTGCCGACACATAATGGCATGAAATATTTATTTTTTTTAGTATCAAAATTTTTTAATTGCTTATTATGCATCTTTATCAAATATTTTGAACTTTATTAAGAAAATTATTTAATAATTTTAAGAAAAAAAGATTTTGAGTTGTGCCATCGGCACGGCTGCTGTATTGTGCCGGTATCTTATTGGCACGGTAGATACGGTCCGTGCCGATAGATACTTAAATCCTTAATTCGTAGGAAGTACCAACTTTGTAAGACATTTTCTTTGAACATCACATTATATTGTTCAAAGACTTTTTCTTTGTTAATAGATGAGAGCTATTTGTTATCTTTTATAAAACCATAGAATCCAAATGTGAAGAGAACAAGCAAATTGGATTTGGCACCTTTTAGATGATAATCTCACAATATCTGTTAGTTTTTGTCAAGGATTTAAGTGCTCCTCGGCACAGGTCGACATAGCCCCTGTGCCGACGGTATACATGTATTTTTTGTTATCGGCACGCATCGCGCCGGCAACTCCGTGGCCACGACGCTTAAATCCTCGGTTTTTGTTAATATCAAAAATAGTAATTGGCCAATGAGAGTGATATATATAATCACAAAAATGTGAACAATTGACATTCTTTTAAGGGTTAATTGCATACGGCTTCCTGCAAACATATCGAATAGCAGATATATTCCTACAAAGTTCAACTTTTCATATTTATCCCTTCAAAAATCTAACGTTATTCATATATATCCCTCTGGTTTATTATTGTTAGTTCACTGTTTATTTTTTGATAGATTATATGTGAAATAACAGTTTTGTCCTTTTAAAAATGTTCCTCCAAAAAATAATGCAGAAATATCTGGAAGGGTAAAAAAATAAATTTACCTCACTAACTAACCAAGATTAAATATTTAACCTATAATTAACTAGATTTTTCTAACAGAGATATACGGTAGGGATATATATGAATAACGTTGGACTTTTGAAGGGATAAATATAAAAAATTAAACTTTGTAGGGATATATCTGCTATTCGATATGTTTGAAGGGAGCCGTATGCAATTAACCCTTCTTTTAAAGATGCCACAAATAGAGTTCTCTTAATCCAACAGCTGTTCTCAAATACAGTGGGCAGAAAAAAAGATTAGGAATACATGATTTTAACTTACTGTCCAAGCAACTTAAGGGTCCACACTTACTTGTGTGATTGAAGCTGCAGCAGCAGAAGTGCTGTTGAAAGAAGTTGTTTTCTTAGATATGATCTAGAGTGCGCGTTACGATTAGTTGTAACCAGAAACAAAACACAAGCTAGTTATGAGGGGAACATTTTTTTTTTTTTTCTTTTTTTTTAGTAATTTGGAATGTTTGATTGAGTTATAAGATTAGGTCATCTCATACTTAAGATAATAATCAATCCTATGTTTGATTCTTTCTCCATTGCTATATATTTAACAAATGAAGAGATGTGATGCTTCATACAATTGAAATGGGCAACTTGTGATGGTGTTATTGTCTCATGTTTTGACTTGGAGAAGTCACAATAAAAATTCCGAAATCATAATTTATGCGGGGAGTTGTACGAATTCCTCGACAAAATCCGGTGCCTCGGGCGCAAGTAATTTGAGAAGAAAATATGTAAAATTTGAAAGACTTGTCTTCTATCAATCAAACTCAAAAGAGTTTCAGGATTTTGTCTAAATGTGTTTGTTGATCTTATTTTTTTACTATATCTTCTACTGTTTTTGTCTCAGTAAATGGATCAGGGGAACAAAGAGTCGACATTAACAGTGATAGTTTTAGATTCTTAGATTTGCTGAGCATCTTCTTTGATCTCTTGCTCATTTATATATATACATATATGTTGTTTTTAGAGGGGTCGAAAAAAAGGGTTGATAAAGCCTTAAAAAAAAAAAAAAAAAAAAAAAAAAGGAATAAATCTTATCTGGTAAAAACTTTAGCGACCTAGTTACCATTTGTCAAAAGTTTACCATTTCTTTAATCGCTGCAGATGGTTTTTTTTTTTTTTTTTTTAAGAGAAAGGCAGCATGCTGCCGCTTCATTCAAGACGAGTGTAAATTTAGCAGAAGGGTAGGCCAGAGCAGCCGGGTCCAAAAAAAAAAAAAAAAAAAAAAAAAAAAAAAAAAAAAAAAAAATCTAGGCGCAGAATCTGGTCCAGTAGGATCGGTAGAGTCTGATATCGGCGCTCACAGAGGGTATGGCTCTTGTTTTCAAAAATCTTTCTGTTCATTTTCAATCAAAATCTTTCTGTTCATTTTCAACCAAATGAACCACCACGTGGCTGCGATAGTGATGAGAGCCCTTTTACCTAACCTCCCTTTTACCCAATCGCCGCAGATGGTTAGAAATATAAAATAATTAGGTTTCGAACCGGTGATCTTAGATATTAGCCTTCAATTCTTTAGCCATAGTGCTAGATACAGACGGTAAAATTCACAATTACAAATGGTTTGTTTCTTTTCAATGGGGAGTCATGGTCTATAAAAAGTCTACTTCTCTTCCACTTGCAGTCAAATTGGCTTAAACAACCAGCACTTGGGTGTAATCAATAAGACCAAATGATAAATGATTGGTTTTCCATGTCACACATCTAATTAAATATATGACTACTAGAATAATTATATATATATATATATAGAGCAATGCTACATGTACACCCCGAAGGATTGTACATCATACATCTCCACCATTTTAATGGTGGCGATATTTCTTACGGGTCACATCAAGTGACCCATCATCAAACCCCCACCCTTAGATGGGTGGGGGTGTGAGATGTACACCCCTTACGGGTGTACACATAGCATTTTCCATATATATATATATATATATATATATATATATATATATATATATATATATATATATATATATATATATATATATATATATATATATATATACTATTGTAGTAATAACCTATGCGGCGGATAGATAATAAAAAAATATATATAAATTAGTGAGATATGTTTTTATAAATTTTTAAATAAATATATAAGAATGAAAAAAAAATTATATCAAATTAATAATAAATTAATCCAAATGTATAATTAATTTATATTTTTAAATTTAACATGAAGAGATTACATATTTGAGAGAGAGAGGACGGAATCTAAAACGCGAGTTATGGAAAGATTCGTTTCACCTCAGCCTAGTCAGAGTTTTATCCTAAGGCTTCGAGGTATAAAAGAGAATTAGTTGTATCCGGGATAAGTATAAATTTTGGAATAAGCTGGAACTAATGTAAATTTGTGTTTGGTTGGATTTTAGGTTAGTACCAGGTAGAAAAAAAATAGTGTTTGAAAATAATTGAAGAATAAGAGGAATAGAGAATTAATTTTTATGTTAAAAGACTAAAATATTCTTTCCTTTTTAGTTTTTTTTTTTCAAAATTAAAATTTCAAAATTTATTCAAAATTTATTATTTATTAATTTTAATTTTTATAAAAATTTTAAGTGGGAGCAAAAAAAAAAAAAGTTAATTTTAAAATTTTAAGTGGAAGTAAAAATTTTAATTTTTAAATTTATATAAAATTTAAAAAAATTATAAAAAAATTATATAAATTTTAAAATTTTAAAATTAATATTTTTTTTAAAAAAAAATAAAATAAAATTTTTAGATTTATTAAAATATAAAATTTTAAAAATTAAAAATTAAAAATTTAAATATCTTTTAAAATTTAAAAATTTTAATTTTTAAAAAAAAAGATAATAATAAAATCAAAAAAAGCATAAAAAAAAAAAAAAAAAAAAAAAAAAAAAAAAAAAAAAAAAAAAAAAAGCAGCAAAGTGCCCCTTCCCAAGGCAGGGGCCTTGTTCTGCCTTGGGAAGGGGCCAGGGTTGTTGGGGGGAGGGGAACCGAAATTCCCCTCTAATATCGGATTGTTCCGGTTTTTATCGGGACAATAAGGATATACCTATTCCCCTCATTTCTGTTTTGTTTGGGTACGAAGGGGATATCCTCCCGTTGTATCCAAACCAAACGCCACCTAAGTGGCCTCGTCATTTTGAGTTTTATACTAAGTGTCATATATTTTTTCAGCGGAGGATACGGTGGAGCAACATTTCACACTGCGGCCTCAATGTGCTCCGTTCTAAAGCGGGGAGTGTCGGTTGAGTCGGATTGGCGTGGATTAAGACAGGAAAGACTTGCTCCGTTCTAAAGCGGGGAGTGTCGGTTGAGTCGGATTGGTGTGGATTAAGACTTGAAGGATTTGCTTGCTCATTTTTTTTAAATTTTGGATTTGGAAGAAAAGTCATGACGTTTTATCAAAAAGAGATAAAATTACCAATGACAAAAATAATTGAGTACTATTATTATTATTATTATTGTTATTGTTATTTTGTAATTGCATGTACATCAAATCTTTCATCACACAAGTTAGAAACCCCCGTGTGGTTTGGTCTACTCTCTTCATTTTTGCTGATTCAAAAAGCTATAAAAAATTAAGAATTTAGATGCCTGGGAAGCTGGAATATTTATAAAGATTTTCAACTATTTAGTGACTAACCTTGAAATTTCCTTTTTTTTTTTTTTTTTTTTTTTTTTTTTTTTTTTTTTTTTTTTTTTTTTTTTTTCGTTCCCATTTTGATTAGATCAGTGCGTGTTTGTTAGAGCTTTAACAACTTTTCTACTTAAGAAGCAAAAGTTATATTTCTAGTGTCTATCTGTCCGTTGTAGCTTCTGCTTTAAAAACTTTCGATTGTATTATCTCTTACGAATTAGAGTTTCGGTACTACTCCCTCGTGCTTATGCTAATAATGATTTATGCTAATAGTGCTTTGCTTTTAACTTTAAATCTATCCAAAGTAATCTCAAAAAGCACTTTAATGATGAACCAAAAAAAAAAAAAAGAAAAAAAGAAATGACCATGTGAAGTATTTCATTTTTATTTTTATTTTTTTTTCATTTGGTGGAACTGATCGGGTTATTTACAAAACTAACCACACTAACAATCCTATTTATAAAAATAGCATTTTTAAAAAAATATTTGTAAAAATAGACCTCGAAGTGTCAACCATTTACCGCTTTTAAAGAAAGCGGTGAATGATTCACCGTATTCACAAAATTTGTCATAGTCCCATGAAAGCGGTGAATCATTCATCGTTTTTAAAAGCGGCAAATAGTTTACCGCTTTTAGAAGAAGAAGAAGAAGAGAAGAAGAAAAGAAGAGGGTGGTGCGGGTGCGGGGGGCGCGTGGGTATAACTGAATGAAAACGGTGAATGATTCACCGTTTTTAAATGCGGTAAATTATTTACCGCTTTCATAGACTTAAAAGCGGTAAATCGTTCACCCGTCTAAAATTATTTTTTACAAGACTATTTTTACAATTATAAAAATTTATAAAATTATTTTTTAAAAAAAAATCAAACTGACCTCTAGGGCAAATATGTAGCGGCCAGATTCAGCCTCCCCACTCCAAATGGAAACAAGGGCCTACAAAGGAATATTATCCAAATAAAGTATATATTTATATGTGTATATATATATATATAGAGTTGGGCTGGAATGCTATTGATAGCACCAACCCAATTTTGCCACCCACTTTGTAGCCATTGGATCGCATTGAGATTTGTGAAGACTCTTTAATGAAAAAAAAAATAAAAAGAAAAAGCAAAAAGTAAAAAGCTATTCTTTTTAATTAAAGAGTTTGCACGAATCTCAATGCGATCCAATGGCTAAAAAGTGGGTGGCAAAGTTGGGTTGGTGCTATCAATAGCATTCCAGCCCAACTCTATATATATATATATATATATATATAAAAGCTCTCAAATCAGTAGGTGGAGGTTGAAAGAGACAAATATGTTTTATGTCCACTTTAAACTAAAAGTTTTAACCTAATTACTTTGACTCTTCTCTCCTCCTATGGTTTTTTGAATCCTAGTGGCTCCATGATCTCTGCAATCACTTTTTAATGTTAATTATTATTGGGGGATTAAAATTATATTAGTCTCTTAATGGGGCCATTTGTTCTTTTCCCATTGGGTATTTTGAAATGTTGTTGATGATGATGATGAGTTTTTGAGCTTCATAGTTAGAAATATTGTAAGGGTAGTTTTTGTTATTTTCGCTGTGTCGTGCTTTTTGGAACATTTCTACTCGACTAACACAAAGTATTGGGCTTTATTGACAAGAGCTATGTTTTATTTTTTCAATTTAAATTTTGATACCAAAATTTTCAAATTTATGAACTCATGGGGCTCAAAAGGGCCCCCCAATTCTCTTAGCTTTAACTATCTTAAATTGCACATTTGCATATACACCCCTTTAACTATCAGAATCTTACCTCGGGTACCGTTTGTATCAAGAATAAGGTCTCGAATAAAATTTTGTTCCAGCTGGTATAAAATTAAAGCTATTGTTCTAATTTTTTTTTAAAACGAATTAATTAAAATAAATAAAATTTTAATTATTATATTAACTATTTAATTAATTTATTATTTTGATTGATTTAATTATTTTATTAACTAATTATTTAACTATTAGATAATTAATTAATTAATTAAATTAAATTATTTGTATCTAATTAAATTATTTATTAACATTAATAATACTCACTATTATTAATTATTTTATCAATTAATATTTAAAATTATCTACCAAATTAAATAAATTAAATTATTATTTATTTAATATTTATATTAACTAATTAGATAAAATATTATTATTTTAAAATTATAATTATTTTTATTATCACTATTTCAATCTAATTATCCAAACATCAGAACAACTTAATTTTTATCTAAACGTAAAATTAGTTTTATACCGATTTGTTTCTGAATTTATATTTATTCTTGGAATAAACAATTCTAGCTTATATCTGAATCAAACTTAACTTAAAAGAGGCTGTTTGGTTTGGATAAAAATGAAGGGACAAGGGGGATATTTTTTTTTTTTTTTTTTTTTTTTCAAACACAAAAAATAGGGGTTTTATACCCAAACACAAAAAAATAGGGGTAGCTATAGTTCCTTTCCTGGGTGGGAACATGTTGTCCATTTTGGATGGGAACAATTTTTTCCCATCCAATTTTTAATTTTTTTTAAAAAAATTAAAATTAAAATTTTATAAATTTATAAATTTTATAATTTTAAAATTTATACAAATTTTTATATACAAATTTTTAATTTTTTTAAAAAATATAAATTTTTTAAATTTTTAAAATTTTTAAATTTTTAATAAATTAGTTTTTTATATACAATAACTAAATTTAAATAATACAAATTATAATTATTTTTTAAAAATAATTTTTTTAAGGAGTAATTTAGTCAATTAAAAAAAATATATTTTTATTTTTTTTTATTTCACTATATGGGTGGCAATCCAGCTCGCTGTTCGCGAGCCAGCTCGTGTTCGGTTCGAAATGAGTTCGAGATCGAATCGCTCGTTTAGTAAACGAGCCGAACACGAGCCGAATTTTTCAGCTCGTTTAATAAACGAGCCGAATACGAGCAGCCGAACACGAGCTAGGGTCAGCTCGCTCGTGTTCGGCACGATAATAACTCGAATATATATATATATATATATATATATATATATATATATATATATATATATATATATATATATATATATATATATATATATATATATATATATATATATATATATATATATATATATATATATATATATATATATATATATATATATATATATAAACTTTACTATTTAGATTTTAGGCTGTCAATTTTTTATGAATTTTAATTATTAGATTAAAATTTTAATTTTTTAATTTTTTTTCAATTTTATATCTAATAGTAGGAATGAAAATCAAACTTGTTGTTCGCGAGCCAACTCGTGTTCGGCTCGTTAATAAATGAGCCAAACACGAGCCGAATTTTTCAGCCCTATATTTAAACGAGCCAGCTCGTGTTTGGCTCGTTTATTAAACGAGCGGAACACGAGCCGATCCCAGCTCTCTCGTGTTCGGCTCGTTGACATCCCTATTCTAATACTCATCCAAACACAAAATTATATTAGTTTCTATTTGTTTCTGAACTTGTACCTATTTCTGGAATAGAAAGTTATAGTTTATACCCAACAAACGCAGCCTTGAGAATGATTTATAATTTATGCTTTTTAATTCTCACTCCAGTAGTTTTTATTTAAATTTTTTTATTATTATTATTTAGTCCACACACTAGCCCTCTAATCTCCTACTTTGCATAATAATAATAATTATAATTATTGTATCTCAACTTGCTCAAATTGACTATTCTTATAAATTTCATTCATCATATACAATCATGTTTTTTTAAACATATTATTTATTTATTTATTTTTTTAAAAATTTTTTTATAAAATAAATTGACGATTGCGGTGGGTCCGGTCTGCCTAAATGATTATGTCATGAACTGGTAAATACAAATCTTACTTCTAGACTGATTCAGCAGACTGCCAAATGACCTATGTCATCAGCCTAACTTGATTTTTTTTTTTTTTTTTTAATAAAATTACTCTCTTCTAAGGTCTTTATTTGTGGATAAAAAAAGTTCAGAAAATGAAAATGCTATTTTTTTTATGAAATCTAAAATTTTTTATTTCAAAGAAAAATTATTATGTTTTTCTAAATTGAAGTTTCTTTCTCTTAATTTATCGTTGGATTCAGATCGTTGACGCTAACCATTATTCTCATTAATCCTAAAAGCTGAAGTTATTAGAAATATACAATTAATTCATTTAAAGCGTACTGTCATAGTACTCGCGAATTTCGACTGAACTCATCCTATCTGGTTAGTTCTATTGTTGAGCCTCTTATCGTTAGGTTTATTGTGGTGCTCATCCAATTCAACTTACTAGTCTTCAGGGTCTATTATTACGAGACAGAAAGTTGGACCTATTTTTAGTCCATAAATAAATAGCTAATAATCTTCCCCCCAACACCGGACTCTGATACCACTTGTCGGATCGTTGACGCTAATCATTAATTCCAAAAGCGTACAGACACAGTACCTACGGGTCTCGACATCCGGACTCAACCCATCTTGATGTTAGGTCTATTGTTGAGACTCTTGCCATTAGATCTATTGTAAACTCCAATCTTACTCAATTTATTAGGCTCATCCAACTCAACTTACTAATTTTTCGAACTTATTGTTACAAAGTAAAAAATTAAATATATTTTTAATCTATAAATAAATAGTCATAATCTAAATTTTTTAAATCTTTCAAATATATCGTTAAAGTGATTACAGTTTAAACTTCGAAGCAGAAGCTAAGCGAAACTGGCACCTAAAAAAAGAAGAAGAGGAGAAAAGAAGAAAAAGAAAAGAGATAATTGTCTGTGTACCCCTGAAATCTGAAGAAATATCTGATTTATCTTTCTTGTTTTTCTTTGTTAAGTTAACTAGGGTTAAACTAGAGTTAAATAATAATCGGAGTTGAAAATTATCAGATATACCTATTTTGTCCCTATCTACCTAAACTATTGAAAATTTTAAGGGTACATAAAAAAAGTTGATTATGGTAGAAGGGTGTATTTGAAAGGGCAAAATGGTAATTTCACAAAGATAACGGCAGTTCCAAACGGTACAAGAGAGTTTAACTTCAGGGGTATTTTAGAAAGAAGTTGGAACGTACGAAGGGTAGTTTTAATATTAGCCTTCTAAGAGGGGTAAATTTAAAAACAGAAAAATTTTTAGGAATATATAAGAAATTGCCCCAAAAGAAAACATAGTCCTTGTTTGGATAATAACAAGCCTGTCTGTCCTCTTTACCTTGGTGACAATATCATAGCTAGATGACAATGCCATGGCTATCAATAGAAAAGGAGGAGGTGATGGAGAGTTGTGTTGTAGAGAGGGTGGGGAATCTCTAGAGCACTCCACATTGTAAAGAACTCAAGGGAGTCAATTCCTACTTCAAAAGAACCTTATCGCTCTATTATCTTGTCTGCAATTGGCTTTTCGAGCAGCAGCAGTCGGATATTTGACAGTTCAAAATACGAAGTTAAAGTAAACTTTCAGACTCTTAAAGCAAGAATTCAAAAGAATCTTATCTATTTGCGATCGATTAGCTTCAGAAGCAGCAGCCAGAGGTTTGACAGATCAAGAAATTTTGATTTTGGAGTGTTTGTTTGACTCCGTTTCTGTGTTTTTCTTGTGACGATCCGACCCACTAGCAATCTGTCCTCTTTACCTTGGTGACAATATCATAGCTAGATGACAATGTCATGGCTATCAATAGAAAAGGAGGAGGTGATGGAGAGTTGTGTTGTAGAGAGGGTGGGGAATCTCTAGAGCACTCCACATTGTAAAGAACTCAAGGGAGTCAATTCCTACTTCAAAAGAACCTTATCGCTCTATTATCTTGTTTGCAATTGGCTTTCCGAGCAGCAGCAGCAGTCGGATATTTGACAGTTCAAAATACGAAGTTAAAGTAAACTTCCAGACTCTTAAAGCAAGAATTCAAAAGAATCTTATCTATTTGCGATCGATTAGCTTCAGAAGCAGCAGCCAGATGTTTGACAGATCAAAAAATTTTAATTTTGGAGTGTCTGTTTGATTCTGTTTCTGTGTTTTTCTTGTGACGACCCGACCCGCTAGCAATAATAACTCGTTGGGCCCACACCACATGCCCAAAATGCTTAAGCCCAGTTATTAAAATTTTAATTTTGGAGTGTCTGTTTGATTCTGTTTCTGTGTTTTTCTTGTGACGACCCGACCCGCTAGCAATAATAACTCGTTGGGCCCACACCACATGCCCAAAATGCTTAAGCCCAGTTATTATTACTAGTGTCCATGTCTCATATAAATCCAATCACAATTCTATTCACATCCCGTTTAGGTCTGACGTTCTCGTCAGTCCAAACACACACACACACACACACACACAGTAGTCCAAAATCACCAGGCGATGTGAGACTTGTCTCGCTAGCCTCGTCATCTAGATTCAGGCTCAACCGAAACACACAATTCTATCCACATCCCGTTTAGGTCTAACGTCCTCGTCAGCCCAGGTCTAACGTCCTCGTCAGCCCAAATACACACACAGTAGTCCAAAATCACCAGGTGATGTGAGACTTGTCTCGCTAGCCCTGTCATCTAGATTTAGGCTCAACCGAAACTCGCCGCACACTTCCGGTTGGTTATTGGCTCTGATACCAAATGTAACAACCCGGTCCACTAGCAATAATAACTCGTTGGACTCAAACTACAGCCCAAAATGCTTTAGCCCAGTTATTATTATTAGCATGTATGGTCTCATATATTCAATCAGAATTTTTTTTTTCATCCGATGTGGGACTATTAGGGTGTTACATTTTTACTTGCGCTTTCGAACTGAGCAAGATTCATAATCATTTTGCGGCATTAAAAAAACGAGTAAAAGTAGTTTTACGTAAAAAAATTAACGATTTTGATCAGGGCATTAGTAAATTAGGGCTAATTGTTCTTAAAACCCACCCCCACTTGGGGGCG
Organism: Tillandsia leiboldiana; assembly: GCA_029204045.2. Lineage (NCBI taxonomy): Eukaryota > Viridiplantae > Streptophyta > Magnoliopsida > Poales > Bromeliaceae > Tillandsia > Tillandsia leiboldiana. The sequence goes on along the minus strand of CM055072.1, from coordinate 762,246 downwards.
AAGCATAACATCACACAATTAATGAAATATGCTGAAAAGACATTATCCCTTGTCCTCTAATGAGATTTGTCTCCTTTGGCAAATTGAGAAGCTCAAATGATTGGCCCTACTCAAGGCCTCTTTGTAGGCGTTTGATCTCCATCAAAGGGTGGATGTCGCGACACGTGGCGGACGCCATGCCGATGCCATGTGGGGAAATGGGATTGGTGGACCACTACTTATTGTTGTTCTTTATTGCGAACGTTATCTACCGTCAAAAAGTACCGTTTGATTAGAATTATTTTAAAATATAATAATTTTTAGATTAAATTATAGAAAATTTTTCTGTAATATTTTATTTTTTTTATTTTATATTTTTATTTTTTAAAAGCCTACATTTTATCACCTCGTAATTATCGAAATATACATTTATCCCCGCCGTCACCATTCCGTGAGTGAACTGTCAATTTATTAAAAAATATTATTAAATATATCCAAAATACCCTTCAAAAATAATGAAAAATAAGCTAAAATCTATTCTCTCCAATATAAGGTAAGAACATTTTCGTCAATTTATCTCCTCCGTTAACGCTGTAGGCTTTTAAAAGACAGAGGGACAAAATAAAAAAACAGAATATTACAGAAAAGTTTTCTGTAATTTAGCCTAATTTTTATTATTGTATATATTTTTTAACAAAAAATTTATTTAAATGAGTTTTGAATTTTTTGAATTTGTCAAATTAATTAAACTAGCCAAAAGAGAAAAAAAAAGATCAATTTATAATTCTATTTTTATGTATGTACTCATCCATTAAATTTTTACGTATGATTTTATCCAATAATAAAAAAAAAAATCTAATTGGAGATGATAACACGCATGAGATTTGTTAGAGTTAGCTAATTAATTTGCACTTAATTTATTTTATATTATTTCTTCCTTATTTGTGATGTTATATATTTAAATAAAAGAGCATGTAATACTAAATAAAAATTAAAGCTTTATTTATGAAAACTAAAAAATTGAACAAGAATATGAATAAATAAATTATAAAATCAATTTTTTTTTTAAAAAAAAAAAATGCAAGGTTTTCAAAGCACAAGCTCATTAATTCATCAATTAATCACATAAATATGCACCACTGCATCAGGACAAAAAATCAAAAATAAAAAAAATAAATAAAAACAAAAAAAAATACTGAAAAATAAGGGGAGCGGGGGCTTAAGTAGGTGGGCCCCAACCAAAATCTATCCACATCACTGTGCCACGTGTCATGCCACTATTGGTCAACAAAATACACACTTCTCCTCCAATCCCATGCCCCCACATCAAACCCTTCTCTCTCTCTCTCTCTCTAAGTAGTTGACTTGTGCTCTCTATTAATACCCCCCTTGATTTGTTTCTAAAACCATATTAAGTCTCTAAACTCTCTCTCTCTCTCTCTCTCTCTCTCTCTCTCTCTCTCTCTCTCTCTCATAAACTCACTAAAACTCTCTCTCCAAAACTCTAGAGATGAGCATGATAAGCATGGTGGAGGCAAGGCTGCCCCCAGGGTTCCGATTCCACCCGCGCGACGACGAGCTCGTGCTCGACTACCTCGCAAAGAAGGTCGCCAGCGGCGACGGCGGCATCAATGGCGTCGGCGGCTTCTACGGCGGCCACATGATGGTCGACGTCGACCTCAACAAGTGCGAGCCGTGGGACCTCCCTGGTATGCATCCTTTATTTATTTCTTATTCTTTTCAAATCATCAGCAATTTTTATTATTAACAGAATACTAAATATTCGACAAATAGTAGAGTCTGTTTTTTTTTTTTTTTTTTTTTTTTAACTATTGATATGATTTTATTATTTAATTTTATTTATTTATTTTAAGATAGGGAAGGGAAAATTGTACTTTTGAATTAAACTCTTTAATTCTAGTGCATTAGTTTTTTTTAAAAAAAAATCTATTTCATCAAAAAGATCAAAGTTAATTTGTTAAAGATCCTACTATTTTTTTTTTTTTTTTTTCATTTCATAATAAAATGTCATAATCTAGGGAAAAGGACAAAAGGAAAAGGATACACATCAACCTTAAGGCTTTTATTTCTCATACTTCTCTAAGCCAATTATATATATATATATATATATATATATATATATATATATATATATATATATATATATATATATATAGAGAGAGAGAGAGAGAGAGAGAGAGAGAGAGAGAGAGAGATAACTTGCAATCCTATGAGTAGCAAATAGATTTATTGCCATTTATTTATTTTTAATGATAAAATTTTTAAAATCACGATCGATATCGTTAACTATGATCTAAATTATTTAAATTATTTAAAAATTAAATTTTATATTTTTTTGATATTTTATTTTTGTCCATCAAGTGAAAACAAACATAAACAGCTGAAAATAATATAAATTTTATTTTAAATAATTTAATACCAGATTAAATAGGCAAAAGACTCATTATTTACTATTAAAATTATAAATTTTGTAATCCTTTGATCGTTAGATTAATAATGTCGAAAATATTTGAAATTTAATTTTTAAATACTTTCAGTGGTCTAAATCATATTTAACAGTGCCGATCGTCAATTTGAAAACTCCATCATCTAAAACAAATGAATGACAATAGAGCCAACTATATATATATATATATATATATAAAGGTGGAATATTAGCTACAATACCCTTCAAGGGAATTGTCTTTTTCATGAATTGTCTTTTTCATTTTTTTGTTTTTTTGTTTAATTTATACTTCATTCCAAATGGTTGATTTTTTATTTTATTTAATTTTTTTTTTTCATTAAACCAAATTCTAACTATAGTAAATAAGATAACTAAGGCATAAAAATAGTTGAAACACAATAGATACTCCTCTTCCTCTTATCATGCTCTTTTTGTTTTGTTTTGAGTTTTTGTTCTTAATCACCCACTAATTGTTTCTATTCTCCTTAATCTTTCGATTTAGAAATGGCGCGGGTCGGGTTAAAGGAGTGGTACTTCTACAACCTGCGTGACCGAAAGTACGCGACCGGCCAGCGAACCAACCGGGCGACCCGGTCGGGCTACTGGAAGGCCACCGGAAAAGACCGGGCGGTCAGTCGGCGGGGGGTCCTCGTCGGGATGAGGAAAACTCTCGTCTTCTACGAAGGCCGAGCCCCGAAAGGGAAGAAGACTGACTGGGTCATGCACGAGTTCCGCCGACAAGATCAGCCGGAAGTTCACACAACAAAATTCTCATACAAGGTATGTTCTTCTTTTCCTTTTTCTCGACGAACAAAACAAGAAGAAAATACGATGGCGAAGTCGTCGAGTGCCTTCGATGATTTCGCCTGATTTAGAAGACCAATGATAAGCCAACTCTTTGAATTTCTCGGCTCGCAGTTCCGTATCCGTCATGGAGCGTGAACCGTCCAAATTACGGTCAATTGTGACAAATTTAGCATGGATTATTCTTCATCGAAAACATAAACTAAAGTTCGATAATATTAAACTAGAGAGAATTTATCATGTGCTATTGGACAAGATCAACCATGATCATGTGAATTTTGTGTTTGAATCAAATTCTTGATGATGTGTTAGTATGTAGAATTTAGTTAGGTTTGAGATATTTTAGTAGGAGAGAATAAAGCTTTAGTTCTATTGACTTTCCCTTTGCACTTAGTCTCTTATTTATTCTCCTATCACTCTCACTCTGGCTATATATATATATATATATATATATATATATATATATATATATATATATATATATATATATATATATATATATATATATATATATATATATATATATATATATATATATATATATATATATATAGAGAGAGAGAGAGAGAGAGAACGAGTTATATATTTTTAAAAGCATAAGTCCAACTATGCTTGTAATTTTTTTATCATTAAATTTGTATTGAGATTCGTATTATTGTAAAATCAACTAATATATATATATATATATATATATATATATATATATATATATATATATATATATATATATATATAGAGAGAGAGAGAGAGAGAGAGAGAGAGAGAGGGGTAGAGGTTAGGATACTATTAGAAGTGAAAGATTATTTTTACTTTTGTGAAACATAGAATTGTCGACCAGTACCGTTGAATATGAGTTAAGCTATTGACTATTTTAAAAACCAAATTTTATAAATTTTTACCATTATTTATCTAGTAATCAAATACTCTTAAATTTACCTTATATTAGTCTTTCAAAATTATCAATTTTGAGATTATTTAAGTATCAGGCAAATGACATTAAAATTTAGAATCTTAAGGCTCCGTTTGGGAGCGGTATAAAGGGGGGATATCCCCCCTTTATACCCAAACGGTTTGGGGATATCCCCGTTTGGGGATATCCCCGCCAAACGGGGATATCCCCCAAACCCAGGGGATATCCCACACCCGGTTTATCCCACTCTCTTTCCTCTTCCCTCCTTTCTCTCTTCCCAATACACTCTCATCATCACAAATCCCTCTCTCCTCTCTCTCTTTTCCTTCATCCCACCTCCTTTCTCTCTTCCCAATACACTCTCATCATCACAAATTAATATTATAAAATTTTAAATTTATTATTTAAAATAAATATTATAAAATTTATTATTTAAAATAAATATTATAAAATTTTAAATGTTATTTTAAATTTAAATTTTAATTTGAAAAAATAAAATATTAAATAAAATATTATTTTTAAATAATATAATTTAATTATGATTATAATTTTATTTCTATTTTTTTAAACCATTAATCCATTAATTAAAACGAAAAAAAAATGATTTACTGGTGTAATATTATGTTAGTCAGCTTGTAAAAAAGTTTTATTTGTTTATATGTAATGTTAAGTGGACTGTTAATTGAGAACTCATATTTTTCGGGTATGATGTAATTTGAAATATTATTGTGAGTTCGTTATTGTATCATGCTAATTTCCCGCTTTGTTCGTAAATTTTAATTAAAAAATCGATATTGTTTGATGCTAATTTTTTAAAATTGTTTGTTCGTTAATGGTAATTATTAAATCTTTTTTAAACTGATTGATTTTGTCTAATTATTAACTTCATTCTGTATTGAGCAACAGATTGTTGTAAATATTATTAAAATAGATTTATTAATAATATAATTTTTAATATAAATAAAATTTAAAATAATTTTTAATCATGAAATATAATAATTTTTAAACGTTATAAATTATATTTAAGACAAATTAAAATTAAATAAATTTTTATATAGTATATAAATAATTAAATATCATATATAATTTATTCTATATGTATTCTATTTAATTAAGAAATAAAATAATTTTGTACTTATTATTTCAATATAGTCAATTTATTATATTTCAACTTGTTGAATAAATCAGACGTCAAATATTAATTTTATTATTTTTTAAAAAATTAATAATCGTTAAATATTAAATTGATAAAGAATCGTTAAATAATCGTTAGAAAATATTAATAATCGTTATTATTTCAAATTATATTAAATTTTTAATCGTTAAATATTATAATTTTTAATCGTTACAGATAATTTTTAAGACCAAATTAAAAAAAATTAGAATTTTATATAGTATATAATTAATTAAATATAATATAAAATATTTGTTTTAATTAAATTATTCTAATATATTATCCTATTATCACATTAATAATATACATAAAAGTAAAGGTCACATCGTCATTAATAAACAACAAAAGTCAACTTTATACCTCTTATTCATCATTACACATCCAAACACCTATTTTCTTATACCAGATTTAAACCAGGTTTAAGCCTCATTCACATCCAAACACATTTTAGGTTTAAACCAGGTTTATCCCTTGGCTTATACCTATACCTGGTATAACTAAACCAGGTATAAGCCACATCCAAACGCTACCTAAAAGTTCAAATAGTATAGAACAAGTTTAACAGATTGTCGATTCAGATACTCTATCATTGAAAATAGCATGAAAGTTAACAAGGTTGTTTTACTTTAACAATATATATGTACTTTAAGTAGTATTCTAACTTGTCTTTGTCTCATTTCCAAAGTGGTGTGTGTGTGTGTGTGTGTGTGTGTATTTTTGGCTAAGTTTCATGCCATAAATTCATATCCTTATCCATCAAAATTAAGCTACATATGATTGAGAACAACTAGTAATAGAACAAATGCATAGAGTAAGATTTAACTACTATTCTTAAGCTTAATATTCATCTTAAAACCTCCCTCCTCAAATGCTTAATATATATTCTTAATCTAAACTATTCTACACCATTTTTGTTTCCTTGAAAAGAGAATACAGGAGGATTGGGTCTTATGTAAAGTGTTCTTCAAGAGTAGAGGGGCCATTCCCCGGCCGTCGATGCCGGAGACTTCGTACGAAGACGAAGGCTCGACGTCCCTCCCTCCCCTCGTCGACAACTACATCACCTTCGACCACGCGGCCCCCCCGAGCCTCGAGGGCTACGAGCAAGTGCCCTGCTTCTCCGCCCCCGTTCCCGGCCCCCCCGCGGCCCCCTACATGCCTACGGTCGAGAACAACTTCCCCGCTAAGGGTTCGAACAACACGGGCGGCGGGTTTCCACACTCCGGTTCCTCCGACAAGAAGGCGATAAAGGCGGTTCTAAGCCAATTCTCTAGGTTGGAAAGCACACCAAAGAGAGAGTTTCCTCAAGATTTGGTTCAAGGAGGAGGAGGGTTTGAGAGCTACTTTGTTGAGAATGGATTGTCACATTTGTGGAACACTTTTTGAACAAAAAGTTATTGAGAGTATCTATTACAAGCTATGCTACCCTTGTAAATATAGCTATACCAACACATAGTGAAATGGTTTGTAAGCATTGTATATATTTTAGTTAAAAGTGCTTTTTTTTTTTGTGTTTTTCTTTTGGGTTTCATCTTTGTTCCCTTTCTTTGGAAAGGTCATGTTTTAGTTAAAGTGTAAGCTTGGTATTGAGAATTGAATGAGCATCAATTTAAAGGAGTGTGTGTGTGTGTGTGGATGATGTATCATTACATGCAAAATCACATCTTCCTCTCCCTTTCTTTTGGTGCATTAATTAAATGTAGGACAGTAAAACTAAACTACTCTTTCTCTAACAAATGATTGGACAAACAATCATACTTGAAGCTCTTTGATCATCCAAGGTCAAGCTAGTTGATAACTAGGTCTAGTCGTCGAATAAAGCGACGATTTCGACCCTAAACCTACCACCGATAGCTCGTGATGTGTGTTATTTTTCTATACTAACATAGATTATCTAACACTTTTGAATCTTGCTCTTTGGTCATATAGCATACGAGCGTACGTCGATATCTCTCTCAATCGATCGATCGATCAATATCGACTCACGCAAATTTCATTCTATATGTTCAGTAGGGTCCTTGAAACTACTCAAACATAGCGACAGTTACAGCAACTTGTTTTATTTTACTTGTTGTTGAATTCACATACGATTTCAAATACGAACTAACATTCTTTTATTTTCTTTTAAATTCATTTATTTTAGTCGAATTTTCGTCATTTATTTCGTAATTTACTTCCCTTGTGCTTCATGATCTGATTTCATCTAAGAAAAAAATCCTGGTCAAGTCCTCTCAATAAATAAGGCTATCAATTCACAAAAGTCAGCATATGTACATCCTAAACTACTAAAACTCATCATTTAACCCCCAAATTTTGTTTACTTCCTCTCCTAGATAATATCATTAACCAAACAACCGATTCGTTCTACGTCACTTTCGGTCGCTTAAAACCCGCGTCACTCTAATCCTTACGCGGTTTAATAACTAGTTAATGTAAAAGCCCACCTCTCTCTCTCTCTCTCTCTCTCTCTCTCTCTCTCTCTCTCTCTCTCTCTCTCTCTCTCTCTCTTGCAATTAGGTTAACATGTTGAACTACAAAACAACATTGTCATAGCTTACCTGTTTTGTAATTAGAGAGAGATTTTTTAGAAAGCAACACTTCTCCAACCACTAAGTAGTGGACTCCCCAAGTATCTATACTACATATATATATATATATATATATTAAAAAAACTTTAGCCAATAACAGCTCAACTACTTTTGACTAATCCTAAGCCCTACAAATAGAGCCTAGAATCTATAATTATGAATATTTTATATTTCCTCACAATAAGATTTAATTACCTAACCAACCATGTAATACAATTCCAAAGGATGCACTTTCTAAGTAATGAATGGATCTGCTTCTTCCTCATTAAAAAGATACCTCTACACCTAACAGAATGATTCTTGTGTATTAACCCAACTACAATTTGCGCATAAATTGTCGATACGTTATGAGCATCTCACGGCAGAGCTGTTTGAAGAAACATGAACAGCTTTTCACTGAAATCCTTTTAAATCGGAGCGTCCTCTTTGGAACCCAAAAGCTCATTTCACGGAGTTCTCAAATGCCTAACAAGTGCTTCTTCTACTAAAGTCAACTTGGCCTAGCAAGTTGAATAAGGTGGGGGTTGATTTTCCTTTTGTCTTAACATGACTAGTCACCAAAAATAGCTAATATTGAGAAATAAATATATCATTTCCAAGTGTTGTATCTCATAACCACATGATCTTCAAGGACTAGAGATGTGTTAGCTTTCATTATTCCACAAGTTGATTAATACACCATGTGACATTTCTATGCATACATTATTACCTAATGCATGCCATTTAAGCAGAGAATATTAATATCTAACCACTTCTTGTACCTTCTAATCTCACAAAAAAAGGCATAGGACAATCAATATTCAAAAGTGATGTTGAAGGTTTGAAACTCAAAGCAATTTATTTATTCTTGGGGCCAGTGTAGGGACATTAATGCCTGTACTATGTTGTGCTGGGGCTTTGTTACTGTAACTTTTTACTCAATCACTTACTGAACTTTGAAATTTATATAGTGCACTTTAGTCTCTAACCATAATAAAGCATCTATTTTATTTTGTAAATGACAATTTCATCCCTGCTCCTGTTTGAGTTTTACTTCAAACAGAGCTATAAGGTGTTTTCAATCTTCTTCTTTTTTTTCTCATCGCTTCGTGATTAAAGTGTAAGATACAAGTTCAGAGACTACAGTGTTTAAGTGAAAAGTAAAGACATCGAGTCGCGATATGGAGATAGTACAGGAACTAGCCATATCTTTTACCCACCATCAGGGTACATGCAATATATATATATTAAATCAACACTTTCGGCCGTAAGTATGGACTAGTGAAAAGCATTTGGGCTCACTGTGAATTGGGTCAAAAATCCATTATCTTAGCGAAGAACTGTGTGTGATTCTCTACTAATTTCCACAAGGAGTGCAAGCACAAAATAATATATATTTTTACCAAATCATGCTTTAAAAAATACTACAATGAAACTGACCACTAATATATTTGCATACCACCAAATGAAAGCTATATATATACACACCTTAATGTACGAAAATCAAAATTTATTGCAATCCAAATTTACGTATAGGCATTTGAAAGCTTTTTATGTTCTTGGTTTATCTATAATATTTCTAACATTCAAACCAAAACAGGAAAATAGAAAAGAGAGGTGAGATAGACCAGTTACTTACAGTTGCAAAAGAAATCATAGCGCCGACAAAATCCTTCAATTTTTCTTTGCCGTAACACCAACTACGACATTGCTTACCTGAATCACAGAAGACAAGTTGAAACTTTTTTTTATCGTTGGCGACATAATGAAGAGAACAAAATTGCACGAGAGGATAAAGAAATTTTTACTTCAACATCCTCACAAAATCATCGATTAACATAACTCTCTCTCTATATATATATATCTAAGTTTCATATATGCCATGCAAAAACTTAATTTCTTACTGTATACGCTTTATATCACAAAATAGAACAATAGGAAATTACCAGTTTCCCATTTTCATCAATCGACATAGGATTCTCTACGATCACCGTCTGAGTACAAGGATGCAACAGAGGAATTAATCACCAACAAATGGAAAAGGGAAAAAAAATGAAATTTCAATGCAAAATGATTGGTATCACCTACTTGGCACATAGAATTACTTGGAGCTGCATTTACAGAAGGAGGCGGCAAGGGTGCAGATGCATGAGGCCTCCAGGAAGGTATTGGTAACCTTGAATTATTCATCTGAGGAAAAGGAGCGCAAAAATAAGGACGAAATTGCAACTTTGCAATTCTTTGAATAATTACGTTATGTGATGATCAAATAGAACTCAAAGAAGAAGAATGTTTAGATACACCAACATTTGTAATATGATGGCACACTGCACATTTTACAGCCGAAGCCCCATAAGGATACATCAAAATTCTACGGCATCGGCCACATGTCAAATGAGCAACCCGACCTACTGCATTAAATCCATAAAAAGACACCATATAGGAAATTAGACAAAATTTTTGGATCAACTCACTAAATCATGCATATCAACAACGTATATAAGTGGTATTATATTTCTTATCTGAAGGAAAAAAAAAAGATAGGAGAATAATTAGGGTTCAACAGATCGAGAATTAGTAGCAATGACGACATAATAAGCTGTAGAGAAGAATAAAGAAAAGAAACAACCTGTTGTTGAAGAATTTATCAAGTTGCAACGTGAACATCTCACAGTTTCCGCACCTCGAGTGTATATCAGTAATGTTCGGCACCCTCCACATACTAGTTGAGCCATCTCGGTTCCTGTAAATTTGTTTTAAAATTATAAGATAACACTCTAAAATTGATACTATTGTGAGCTCATTGCGATTTAAGATTGATTTCTGTGCCAGCACGGCATTGACAGAAATTAAGAGTCCATTGTTGACGGCAGGGGTTTTTGTCACACTATAATAAGAGTTTGGAATTCCTTTCAAGGCTCTTTTATTCCACTATTTACAAATTTTGATGACTAAATTTTATTATTTTGACTGTCAATTGGGAACAAAAATGATTTTCCTGATTTGTAACCATACATTTCAAAATTTTCAATTACTTCAGAAAGTTTAATGACAACAATGTGGGAACTCTTTAGACCGCAATATTGTAAGTACCATTCATGCACTGATGCACCTGTTTTAAAGATCAGACAAGTGAGGGGTAATATTGGAAAATTTTGGTTTCACAAAAGGTGCGAGCTAAAATTTTGCCGAGATTTTTCCTAATATCAACCCTCCCATCGCCACCATAAGCAACATTTAGTTGATATAATGCTACCCAAACGCAGTAAGCAAATTGCAAGAGTGTAAAAGTATCAAGGATTAAAAAAAAAAGATTATGAAAGAGAAACATGAATATGAACCAAGAAACGTATTGCGATTGTTGTATTGTCTAAAATGTCCCTAGATATTAACTCAAATAGAAGAAGACCTGAGTGGGGAATAGAGGTTATCGTGTTGCATATCGTGCAGCACACATTACTCGCTCCCCGTGGATACAAAAGAACACTCCTACATCCATTGCAAGTAATTTGATTCTGCATGTTTGCGAAATCTACCAAAAGAAGAAAGTGGCAAGCAAAATAATCAGATTTGCATAATATTTGCCAGCAGATTAATTTGATAATGAATCATCCAGCAAACGAAAAGAAGAAGAAAAATAGCCTTAGAACTGATCGATTAGTTTATAGTATGTTGTTGGTTTTGATGGGACTCCAGATACCATTCAAAGGATATTGAGAAATAAACTATGGCTACTGCTGCATGATGAACAAGTTTCTTTATTTAGATGCAAATGTAACGAACAGCAGATCATGTCAAAACACTTGAAAATATTACTATTAGTCGCAGTCTTGGGCATCAATCAGATAAATTCCCTTCTGTAATCATAGCAATATTTTGATCTACATATATATTTTTTTCTGATGCAATCTTTACCATATATTACTCTACACATCATCTTAGTTGAAAAGGCATCGCTTGATTCCCATAACTTGAAAATCGAGGCTCAAGAGATGGTCAACAAGTTTAAGGGCTTGTTTGGATGTCTGAACTAAGTTATTTGGTTATAACTTGGGCATCGTGGGGATCAAATTTTTTCTTCTTTTGTGATCGCAATTTACGAAATTGATTTCAATCCATTCTGACCAAAAAGGTGATTTAATCTATTGCGAAAAAAGAATTGAGAAATTTATATATAACTATGTTATTGTAGGCAGCTTCTCATAATCCACATCAATCAATTACCACAAGCCCTTTTAGGCCTTGTTTGAATGCCAGATTAAGTTATTCGATGATAACTTGTTCAGTACGATGATTTTTTTGTGTAATTGGAAGCTAGGAATTTGATTTTTGCTCCTTAAAATGCCTTGGCATCTTGGCATCCATGCTTTGCCAGGATAACATATATCACCTACGAGGTGATTTATCTTATTCCGAAAAAATAAACTTAGTAAACAAAAAAGATATGCTGAATAAAATATCCATGCGTCCAATAGCCTTAGCTTTTCTTTTCTAGCTAAAGAACTTCACTAAAACCAAGAAGAGCAATCTTGCAATTTCTGTTTCCGCAATATTTTCTTCCTCCTCGACCATTCTATATACAACCTTACCTCTCCAAAGCTTGTTACTTTTTTGGGTCCTTCAAAGTATTTTTCCTTTCTATCTTGTTTATTAAGATAAAACTCTAAAGTGCATGAGAGATCCTCATAAAGATCACAATTTTGAGATCGCCTTCTCGAAAACTTTGAAACAGTATAACCTGCACTTTAACTCTTTGATCCAGAAGCAAAGTAATAAATATTGCGTAACGAAACACTGACAAAAGAGCTGGAGTGATAATTGTAGTTTAAGGAGGTAATTACAAATTAAATCTTATGATTTTGCGCTGTATGAGAATAAAAGTTCCATAATTATATGCAATATCTGTTAAATAATATAAAACAAACGTTATTCTCCAAAAGTTTAAGCTAGCAAAGAACAAGTCTGAGCTCGAGATTTTTTAATAGGCCCATGACGTGAACATGAATTAAATGAGAGGAAATCAATTATGCTAGGAGCCTGGCATGACTCGAACTCAAGACCTCATGCTCTGATACCATGTTAAATAATATGAATCAATTGTTGTTCATCAAAGCTTAAGCTAATAGAAAATGGTGTTTTTATATTTTTACATTTAACAATACCCTTTCCAATCTCTACTAAAGTTCTTTTACATACTCATGGACTGTTAATAGTGAAACATCTTAGTAAACATTTTTTGTGTGTGTTTGTGTTTGTCCCAGAAAAATATTCCTAGTAGATTTTGAAGCATTCAAAAGTTGTTTTGTACAGGACAAAAATCCATAATTATAGATACAACAAATTAAACCCAAATCAAACTTAAGTAGACCCAAAAAAATTCAAATTTTGAACATTCTAATCACAAATTGAGTAAATATAACTCAAAGAATCGAAATCTATAAACAAACTAAATTATACCAACACTACAAGAGAACATTAGGAAAGGGCATAAACAATCAGACCTCGAACTCTTTAATCACAAATTCGTTAATTAATTAAACAAAACTTCGAGCTCTTCGATCGCAACCTGAGCAATTAATTCGCACCAAAATCACCAAAAATTATACATAAAATAAAAAATCGAGCATTGGGCAAATGGAAAACACCAAATGGATTACGAATTCGTCACCTGCGCGATGAAGAGGGAGAAGAGGAGATCTCGGGGAGCGGAGAAATGGGGAAAGCTCCTCGCGATTCTCGGAGCGATTTAGGGTTCGGATAAACACAATGTCGCTAGGGTTTCTCGAATCTTATTATTCTACTTTTTAGTATTATTATTATTTATTATTACTAATTATTTTCGATTTTTTTTTCTTTTTTTTTGGCGATTCGAATCGCTCGAATCCTCTTCTCTCGAACGAGGGAGATGGATAAGGAAGAACGGAGAAAATTGCAACTTAGTCCCTCAAATATGGGATATTCGAAGTCGATCCTTCAACTATTATATATGAGTTAATTTTATACTGTTATATATAAATGTATCGAATAACATATATATTTTTTGAGCAATGCTACCTGTACACCCCGAAGGGGTGTACATCATACACCTTTATCATTTTAATGGTGGCGATACTTTTTACGGGTCACATCAAGTGACCCATCATCACACCCCCACCCTTAGATGGGTGGGGTGTATGATGTACACCCCGAAAGGGGTGTACACATAGCATTTTTCATATTTTTTTATAAAATTTAAATTTTTATATTTATTCTTTAAAAAATTTAAATCGTTTATATATATATTCTTACCGCTATAATCATATAGAGTGTCCATTAGAATATGAGATATTCGAAAATGACCCTTCAACTATTATTTATAAGTTAATTTGATACAACTTTATATAAACCTATCGAATAACAGATATATTCCTATAAAATTTAATTTTTTATATTTATTTTTTTAAAAGTTCTTGTTCATATATATATATATATATATATATATATATATATATATATATATATATATATAGAGTTGGGCTGGAATGCTATTGATAGCACCAGCCCAACTTTGCCACCCATTTTATACCCTTTGGATTGCGTTGAGATTTGTGAAAGCTATTTAATGAAAAAAAGAAAAAAGAAAAAGTAAAAAGAAAAAGTAAAAATTAAATAGCTTTCACAAATCTCAACGCAATCCAAAGGGTATAAAATGGGTGGCAAAGTTGGGCTGGTGCTATCAATAGCATTCCAGCCCAACTCTATATATATATATATATATATATATATATATATATATATATATATATATATATATATATATATATATATATATATATATATATATATATATATATCTACCGTTAATATTCATTAGAAATATATAGTTAACTATAGATTAAATACTTACTCTTAGTTAATGAGTGAAGTAAATTTACTATTTTATCCTTTTAGATATTATATATATATATATATATATATATATATATATATATATATATATATTGTGAGGATATATTTTGTAAAAAAATAAATAGTAAACTAACTGTAGTACATCAGAACATGTATAAACAACTTAGAATTTTTGAAAGATATATACTATTCAATATAAAACTGTATAAGAAAAGATTGCGTATAAATTCGTCCCAATTTTAATAATTTGTAAATATTAGATAAAAATATTTATTATTATTATTATTATTATTATTATTATTATTATTATTATTATTATTGGAAAAAAAAATGTAAAAATTGAGAAAATTTGTATAAAACTGTAGATTTTGTTAAATTTAATATCGATTTTTTATGTAAAATTACATAATATTGATATTATGTAAAATTACATAAATTCATTTGTACTGTTTTTTTTTTTATAAAAAAATAGTATCATAAATTCTTTTTATATAGTTTTCTAAGCGAACTATTTTAATAAAACAATTAACTATTTTTTCTATTTTTTCAGTACAGGTAACCTCTTCACAAGTTCAAAAAAAAAAAAAATAGAAATAATATCTCATATATCATTCAAAATTTTTAAAAAATCTAATACATCCCTTGGTTGACTAAAATACCCTCATTGATTTTTAAAAATCTATATTCTCAAATCCCTAGTGCTTACTAATAAGATTTGAAATTTAAAAGTGTATTTTGATCATTTAAGAACAAATTTAAAAAAATTAAATAATAATTCAGAGTAAGTAAACAAAAACACTTTAAAATTATTGTTGGTGTTACAGCTAGCCTAACGAAAATGTGGAAAAGAAATTTAAGTGAAAAAAAAAAATAATAATTATAATGTTCTACATATCAAACTTCAATACAAAGATTTTTAGTAAATATATTCAAAAGTGCAATAAAAAATAAATCTTTTTATAATAAACAGATTTATTTTTTATTACGAATAGTTCCTACCAAGAATCAAACAAGTAAAATGTAGCTTAATGATACTATAATTGTTACACAACTAATCCTAAAAAAAAAATTCTCAAATATATTTATATTTCTAATCGTACAAAAGCATCGATCACAATGATAGTAAAATATATCAACCATTCGTTCAATAATACACACATTGTGATTATATTTACATTTCTAATCGATAAGTAGCTAACTCAATTCAACTTATACAACTTCAAAAAATTTAATAAAATTTATTCATTATAAAGAGCGGATATTATTCTGTTGTGTTTTTTTTATTGTAAAATCTAATTAAAAAATATCTTATATTTTTTTCCATACGATAAATAATAGTAAGATACTTCATATTTGATAATTTGATTTCTTCCAATACCTCATGTTCTTGTTTACAAAATAGATAATATATCTGAAATCGTCAAAATATATATATTAACATTGATCGATTGCATTAGTATAATTTATAACAAATAACTCATGCTAAATGCATTTAGTTTGCCCTAGAAATCTTCATGCAAAATCAAACAACAAGATCACATTATTTTGATGATTCATTCATTTTACTGGTTTACATATCAAACTTGCAATCAAGTATTTTTCTTTTCTTTAAATACTATATATTTATAAAGGCTAAAATACAGAAAATTTTCTTATAAATATTCGCTTTTTCAATTTTTTTTTTGCTGATTTTAAAAATCTATATTTTACCCCCTTAAAATATTATAAAATATTTTCAGGGGGTTACGGTGTTAATTAAAAAGGTGAAATGATTATATTACCCTTAATTATTTTATAAAAAAAAATATTTTTTAATAAATTTATGTCAGTTTAAGAATATTTTCGGTATAAATAATAAAAAATTAATGGAATATTGACGGAATCCTGACGGAGGGGGGCCAAATGCATTAACTTGAATTTTTGAGGTGGGTAAAATGTAGGTTTTTAAAAGTCAGGAGAGATAGTAAAAAAAGGAATATTTACAGGAGAATTTTATGTAATTTAGCCATTTATAAAAGATAAAAATGTATAAAACATACCTTAAATTATTATCCATTTTGATCTAACTATCTAATCTTTAAAATTTGTTATTTTACTATATTACCTTTTAATTTATTTACTTTGAGCTAGTTAGCCACTTTTTCATTTCAATTTTTGAATGCGGCAATTATCTTTACTGGTTTAGTTGGTATATTTTATTTAATTCATGTAACTATAAATTTATTAAATTAATCAATTAATTTAAATTTTATACATGAAGAATTATCAAATAATTTAAATCAAACAAATTAAAGGGTTGGATACTGAAATCAAAGTTTTGAAAAATTAAATAGTTGAATCAAAATAATTTATAGTTCAGATCAGTTTTATACATTTTTGTCTATTAATTTTTCTCCCAAATGACAAAAAATTTATACATGGTCAAAATCATTTCTTGACCTATTTTCAAATGCCTAATAGTATTATAGTAAGAGTGGAGGTACATCCTTGCATAATTGCAAATATAACAACTTCTAGGTATTGCTACTATACAATAATTGACCACTATCATAAACAAAATCAACTTCACACTTTATTTTGAATTTCATGTAGAATTGAAAATTAGCTATCATAAAAATAGGGGCTATATATTATCTATTCTCTCTATATTAATTCTCAATACATATGCTCATGTGGTAATATTTTCTATTTTTTAATTTTTAAATTTTTTCTTTTTTTATATGTTGTCTATTTATATTTTCTCATCCAACGCTATTTTTTTACTTTCTCACCCGACTTTCTTCATCTTCTCACCCGCTCTATGTTGGTGTGGCAACATTTTCTATTTTTTAAATTTTTTTTATTTTTTTTTTCTTTTTTTAATCTGTTGTGTCTTTACTTTCTCAACTAGTCTCTTTACTTTCTCACTCGACGTCCCTTTATTTTTTTCCTCCGCTCTCTATGCTGATGTGGCAACATTTTCTATTTTTGAAAAAAAATTAAATTTTTTTTCTTTTTTTAATCTGCTGTCTCTTTGCTTTCTCACCTGACATTGTCTCTTTACTTTTGCACTCGACGTCCCTTCATCTTTTCCCTTACTTTCTCTTTCTCGAGCTTGCCTACTATGCACCCCACATCTCCTATTCTCTCATCTCTCTTTCTCCCACCCATATGTCCTCTCTACCATGCTCTCGAGGCTTAATCTCTTATAGAAATCGACGAATTCGCATGAACCGCTAAGGTCTAGATGGGCTTCGCTTTCCTATAGATTTCTATAGAATAAGATGAGGAGCACGGCGGCGGAGCCATAGTCGGCGGCGGCGGAGGCCATGACCATCACCGCCATGGACGAGGAGGCTAGGAAGGACGGCGCAAAGCTACTTAGAGCAAACCGTAGCAGGGATCGTGCGCATGGCAATGTTCTGATACTACGCCTCCAAGTTCTTCACCCCAAAGAAGCACTCTGAATTGTTGGTGCTTATCTCTAACCTTTTCCAAAAGGGCTAGACCCTGGTAAGTGCCCCAAAACCGTCGTAGGATCATCTCATTTCATGATTTGGTATTGAATTGATCAATCCAATATCTTAGAACAATTTATTTGTATTATTATGATAGATTGGATTTGAGTTTAGTTATAATATACATCGCAAGTGCCACTATACTAGTTATTACATAATTACACAAAAAAATAAAATAGAAAGCTTTTCTGTCAGATTGTTAGCGCTAACCATTAAAGCGTAAAGGGTTTCGTCCGGGACTAAACTCACCTGGACATTAGGTCTATTGTTGCGCCTCTTGCCGTTAGGTCTATTATGGACTATAACCCCACTCAACTTATTAGTCTTCTGGGCCTATTGTCACGAGGCAAAAAGTTAGACCTATTTTAACCATAAATAAATAAATAATCAACAATCCCCTCCCAACTCCTGCACCATGTGGGAATCGAACCCGTGCTACTGACTCTGATACCACTTGTATCATCGTTGGTGCTAACCATTAATTCGAAAAGCTCGAACTGTTAGAAATATGCAACTAATTCACTTAAAGCGTATAGACACAACGCCCACGAGTCTTGACCGGACTCAACCCATATGTACGTTAGCTCTATTGTTGGACCTCTTGCCGTTAGGTATATTGTGGACCGCAGCCCCACTTAACTAACTTAAATTAGTCCCCTTGACTTATTGTCACATGACAGAAAGTTAGACATATTTTAACCCATAAATACATAACCAATATTTTGGATTATCTAATATCTAGGCCTAGTATTGGCCTATTTACACATCTACGAAAAATTCAATTAGAGATTGTTTGATTGAACGTAGTTGCAACTGTAATACAATAATAATTGCATGTAAATCCAAATCTAATATTTAATTTGATGCATTTGAATTCAACTGTTACAATTAGAACTATACAAGGAGAGTCAACCGTTCCAACAGTAGCAGTTGGAGAGAGTAAGCTAAACGAAAGATACTCTTACGTTCTTAACAACCTTATATATATATATATATATATATATATATATATATATGGGGCAATTTCCTACATATCCCTAAAAATTTTCCTGTTTTCAGATTTACCCCTCTTAGAAGGCTAATATTAAAACTATCCTTCTTACGTTCCAACTTCTTTCCAAAATATCCCTGAAGTTAAACTCTGTTAGTGTACCGTTTGAAACTGCCGTTATCTGTGTGTAATTACTATTTTGCCCTTTCAAATATATCCTAAACCCTAAACCCCTAAACCCTAAAACCCTAAACCCTAAACTCTAAACCCTAAAACCCTAAACCCTAAACTCTAAAACCCTAAAAAATCCTAAACCCTAAACCCTAAACCCTAGATGATAGTGGGCCTCCTAGGTTTAGTGGGTGGTTGTTAAAGCAGTATGATCTAAGGGGTGAAAATGATCAAAGGGGTTGATCTAGTAGCGAAAAACCTGGTAGCATTAAGTGCTTGGTGTTATTAATAGTATAGCAACCGATCTATATATATATATATATATATATATATATATATATATATATATATATATATATATATATATATAGAGAGAGAGAGAGAGAGAGAGAGAGAGAGAGAGAGAGAGAGAGTTCGGCTACTATACTTGTAAAAGTACCAAGTAATTGGTGCTTGTAAGTTTTTTACCGTTAGATCAACCCCTTTGACTAATTTCATCTCTTAAATCATTCTATTCCACCAACCACTCATTGAACTCAAGGGGCCCACTATCATCCTAACAACACATCTTTTCATCCAAAGGCTACCTACAAGTAGGGGTGTCAACGAGCCGAACACGAGCGAGCTGGGGTCGGCTCGTGTTCGGCTCATTTAATAAACGAGCCGAACACGAGCTGGCTCGTTTAAATATCGAGCTGAAAAATTCGGCTCGTGTTCGGCTCGTTTATTAACGAGCCGAACACGAGCTGGCTCGCGAACAACAAGTTTGATTTTCATTCCTATTATTAGGTGTAAAATTAAAATTTTAATCTAATAATTAAAATTTATAAAAAATTGATGGCCTAAAATCTAAATAGTAATATATATATATATATATATATATATATATATATATATATATATATATATATATATATATATATATATATATATATATATATATATATATATATATTCGAGCTGTTATCGAGCCGAACACGAGCGAGCTGACCCCAGCTCGTGTTCGGCTCGTTTATTAAACGAGCTGAAAAATTCGGCTCGTGTTCGGCTCGTTTACTAAACGAGCGATTCGATCTCGAGCTCATTTCGAGCCGAACACGAGCTGACTCGCGAACAGCGAGCTGGATTGCCACCCCTACCTACAAGCACCAATGACTTGATATTTTTAAAAACATAGGAGCTCAATTATATATATGTAGTCTGACTACTATACTTTTATAAGTATAAATCCATTCGTACTCATAGGTTTTCAGCCTTTGGATGAAAGAATGTGCGGTTAGAATTATAATGGTCCTCTAGGGTTTATATTATTTCACGAACAACCCACTAAACCTTAGGGGGACTACTATCATCCTAACCGTACATCTCTTTATCCAAGAGTAAAAAAATTACGAGTATAAAGGGGTCTATACTCATAAGAGTATAGTAGCCCTACGCTATATAGAGTCCAACTACTATACTTTTATAAGTATAAATTCCTTCGTACTCATAAATTTTTAGTTTTTTGATAAAAAAATGTGTGATTAGAATTATAGTTGTGACGCCCCACTTCCCAGGAGGTCACCCATCCTAGAACTACTCTAGCTCTAGCACGTTTAACTCTCATAACCTCTTAGATCTTGCTACCATCCAAAATGCTATAGCCGGGTTAAGAGATTTAGTCCTATTATATCATTTATATATAGGACTAATCCAAATTCCGGGGGTGTCACATTCTTCCCCCCTTTAAGCCCTGACGTCCACGTCAGCACACTCACAAGCACCAGGCGATGTGAGACTCGTCTCGCTAGCCTTAGCCGACCTTGTGGGGAACTGCACTCCACCCACAACGGTCATTAGCCGGGGAGCCTCGCTCTACCCGCTATATAACCCTGGCTCAGCCGAGACTCATCTCACATTTCCGGCTGGTGAATGGCTCTAATACCAACTGTGACGCCCCACTTCCCAGGGGGTCACCCATCCTAGAACTACTCTAGCTCTAGCACGCTTAACTCTCATAACCTCTTGGATCTTGCTACCATCCAAAATGCTATAGCCGGGTTAAGAGATTTAGTCCTATTATATCATTTATATATAGGACTAATCCAAATTCCGAGGGTGTCACAATAGTGGTCTCCTAGGATTTATACTATTTCAGAGTTATGCACTTTATGTGGAGTTATTGTAAATTCCGAGGGTGTCACAATAGTGGTCTCCTAGGATTTATACTATTTCAGAGTTATGCACTTTATGTGGAGTTATTGTAATGAATTGAGAAAGTTTGTTAAAATTAATAAGCTATTAATCTTCAACTATTAACTAAATTGAAACCACAAAATTTGACAAAACTAGTGCCTAATTTAACAATATCTTCCATTTTGTTGGCTTAAATATTCTAAAAAGATGTCAATAGAAAATATTAAATTTAGAGGTCTATTTCAAAAGGGTCATACATTTTCATATTGAACATTAAATCCCAAGAAGGAACTATGATAACTCAATCTGAATAATTTTGCTTGTTCTCTTTCACATATTTCAAAATAAAATTGTTCAATATGAAATTTCCTTTGCCCTAGAACCCCTACAAGGAGAGAGAGAACAAAATCATGTGACACCCAATGATGAATTATAGAAAATTTTTATGTTTATAAATTATTTTTGACGATAGAATATTTTATTCGACGATTAATTTTACTAGACATAATTTATACTATTAAAATTATTTAAAAATTAAATTTTATAATTTTTTGATATTATTTAACCAAATAATTAAATAATCTCAAAAATAACTATTTTAATAGTCGATGTGATATATTTATAAATTCAACAATATAAAATAATCCAAATTGAATAAAACTTTAATAAAAAATTTAATTTAATATCAAAAGTAAGATCAATACATTTGATTTAAAATTTGGGTATTTTATCATAATTTTTTAGGAGATTTTTATTTTCGACCATTCACTTTGCGACAACTCCTTCATTAACCAAATAAAATAAAAAAATTATAAAATTTGGTTTCTAAATAATTTCAATATTGTAAATTATATCTAATGAAAACGATCGCCGAATTAGATATTCCATCATTGAAAATAACTTACAAGTACTGCAGTAGCCTTCCTACTTTTGAAAACGAAAGTTCTTAGCTCTCCAATGATTTGATGCAATAATTAATATGTAATGAAGTAATGATAATGAATGAGTTCCAAAAATAAATGTGGTATTATTTGCTGAGCTAAATTTTAGCTTTTACAAAACATTTATTAAATTTGGTCAATATTTATCCACACTTCTGAATGGGTGGGGTAAATACATCGAATAGGTGGAGTGTATGATGTACATAAAGTTATTTCGAAATGACTGATAAAATTTATTTGTGTATGATGCACACTCCATTAATTAGAGTGCACAATTAGCATTTTACTTCTTAAAAAAGTTTGACATAATTAAGTTAAGCTGAAAATTTTGTCAAATCGCTCAAATATTTTTTTTAAATGATCATAATTTTTCGTATATGTGTTTATTTTCAGCATGCAGTTTCAATTCGGAAATAATTGTTTGAAACAGCCTTGTCATTCCGGCCCAATTTAGGACTCAATTTCAATCGTTTAGATCTTCCAATATGCACTTCTAGACTATTTTTGAAATGTTTTTCTATTTTTTTTTTCTATTTTGTGGTGGTATATTATATTGATAAATTGGTTATATATAGTTATTTCTGATCAGATTAGTTTTAGAGATATTTTAGGCTATGTAGTTTGATCCATTTTTGACCGTGCGATTTGATTGAAAAGTTCATCAACAATATTACTGATCTTGATGAGCACATCATAAGTTGTGATATACATTTTCTACCGTTTTATATGTAAAAAAAGTTTTATTGATGAAATGATTTTGTTTTGAAACAACTAGATTCAATAGTAATAATATTTTATTGGACTCAAAGCATCGACTCGAAATAGTGTCGACTCAATTACACACATAGTTCAAAATTATCTGACGATATGTGACTTATCTCACTAGCATAATAATTCAGACCTTGGCTTAATCGAGACTCATCACACCTTTAGATTAGTAGTTGGTTCTGATACTAAATAAAATGATTCAACTCGAAACATATATTTAAAATATTTAAATCTAATTATTATTACTAGTATTCACATTCTCCTATTCAATCATAATTTCACTAATAAATATGTGACTATTGAGGCGTCCATGTGCAAGAAAACACATCACATTGAATGAGAGAGAGAGAGAGAGAGAGAGGGTCCGTACTGTACAGTGTACACTACATTTATCATCATCTGGTTCTCTATTAAAGCACACGTGGCATCTCTCCGTACATGCACGGAGATGTGTATGTACAGCTATAGCTGAACTGGATTGTAGCTATTCCTCCTTTAATGCTTGGATTACGATATTGATATATATATGTTCTCCGAAAAATAAAAATAAAAATAAAAATAAGTATGTGTACAAAAATGGCATTTATTTTGGATTTTTTTTTATGTTTATTATGAAACTATTAAAATATTTTTTAAAAATCTAATTCCATCAGTCAATTTTTTTGGAATTTTTTAAAATTAGTCCGAATATTTTTAAAATTTTGAAGAATATATTAAATATTATTTTTTCGCAAAAAGTTTAAGTTAGCAGATAACTATGGACGTCTGAATTTAAAATTTTTTAATAAATTCAAAATGTGGGTTTAATTAAATAGGAGGAAGTCTTAAGAGGGAAAAATAACAATGGATTCATAAAATTTAATATGGTATCAGAGTAGCAGGTTCTGAATTCGAGCTATACCAAACTACTTGTGCTTATAATTATTTTTTTTATTATTTAATTTAAGTCCACATCATGAACTTATTAAAAACTTTTCACCTTAGACATGAGAGAGAGTATTAAATATAAAAATATAAAAATATAAAAATATCATTCTCTATGAACTTAAGTTTTTAAATAGGCTAAATTACAGAAAATCCTCCTATAATATACCGTTTTTTCACTTTGTCCCCCTATCTTTAAAAAGCTTATATTTTGCCCCCTCGTAATTACGTAATTATTTTTAGGGGTAATGAGATTAACAGAATAGGCAAAATGACGATAATGTCATCTTTATTCCTGTGCTTATCCCTGTGCTCCCCTCCGACTCCACTGCCGCCCCCGCCTCCACCCCCGCCGAGAAGCTCTCTTCCTATTCCCCACCCTGTCGTCGTTGTCGCCGTCTCCCCCGCCGTCGGAGAGGTCGGGAGAGAAAAAGAGGTTGAAGGATATTTTCGGTATATTACCTAAAAAATTGACGGCTGACTAACGGAATGCTGACGGTGGGAGTGTAAATGCACAATTCTATAATTACGAGGGAGCAAAATGTAAGTTTTTTAAAGACAGAAAATAAAATAAAAAAACGGTATATCATAAGAAAGTTTTCTATAATTTAGCCTTTTAAATAATAATGATTGTTTCGTATAATTTAACAGTTTTCAATTTTCAATTTACCGTCTGATACTTGTCTATTGCTTTTCGAAACAGAAAACACTACTAAAAAAACGTATGAATGCCGCTGAAAGTTTTAACAGACACCAAATGCTGTATATACTAATATTACTAAAAGTATTAGCAACATTTATAATGAATGCCGACAATATAAATCAATTAGTGTTATTAGGAAAACACCGCTAAAAGGATTGTTATATGCTAATTTTAACTTGTTTATTAGTGGCATGAATATAACGCCGCTAATACAAGCACCCATTTTTTTTTGGATTAATTGCATATATGTTCCTTCAAATATGTCGAATTGTAAATATATTCCTGTAAAATTTAACTTTTCATATTTATCCCTTCAAAAATCCAAAGTTCTTCAAATATGCCCCTCTGGTTAATCCCCGTTTGGAATCGGTTTATTTTTTAACAGATTTGATGTGAAATTATTTTTTTGCCCCTTTACAAATATATCCCTCCAAAAGTAATACTATTATACTTGTTACAAATATATCCCTCCAAAAGTATAATATGGAAAGGGTAAATATGTAAATTCATTTTTTAATCTAACCAAGGTTAAGCATTTAACCTAGGGTTAAATCAACTTTTCTAACAGAGATGGACGGTAGGGGCATATTTGAATAACGGTGGATTTTTGAAGGGATAAATATGAAAAGTTAAATTTTGCAGGAATATATTTACAATCCGACATATTTGTAGGGACATGTATGCAATTAATTTTTTTTTTTTTTTTTTTTGGTAAAATTGATTTTTGTTTTATTTAAGAGAGTATAATAGAAATTATGAAAACTTACCATCAGAACTTAAATACTTGTCTTTTGCTTTTCGAAACATAAAATACTACTAAAAAATGCTATAAAATCAACTAATTAAAATTTTAGCAAAATATTGTCTATGCCAATATTTCTAAAATAATTAGCAGCATTTTAATAAATACCGACAATATGAGCCATGCCGATTTGTTTCTTAGCGATGCGAATATAATGCCACTAATAGGGGTGTCAACGAACCGAACACGAACGAGCTGAGGTCAGCTCGTGTTCGGCTCGTTTCTGGCTCATTTAAATATCGAGCTGAAAAATTCGGCTCGTATTCGAACCCGAGCTGGCTCGCGAACAACAAGTTTGATTTTCATTCATACTATTAGGTGTAAAGTTAAAAAAAAATTAAAAAATTAAAATTTTAATCTAATAATTAAAATTCATAAAAAATTGATGGTCTAAGATCTAAATAGTAAAATTTATATATATATATATATATATATATATATATATATATATATATATATATATATATATATATATATATTATAGTTGTTATCGAGCCGAACACGAGCAAGCTGACCCCAGCTCGTGTTCGGCTCGTTTATTAAACGAGCTGAAAAATTCGGCTCGTTAATTTACTAAACAAGCGATTCGATCTCGAGCTCATTTCAAGCCGAACATGAGCTGGCTTACGAAAAGCGAGCTGGATTGCCACTCCTAGCCACTAATACATGCATCTTTAGCAGCATTTTTTCTAATAGTGATAAAAAAAATTTTAAAAAAAATTGAGAGTATTATAGAAATTATGAAAACTTATCGTCAGAACTTAAATACTTGTCTACTGTTTTTCGGAACAAAAAATTGAACTGCAAGTTCGACAGGAAATCTGCCTGGAAAGTAAATATGACTGTCGTCCGCATCTTCATCAGCATCATCATGCAGGACATGGGAAAGGGGACACTTCAATTTTGCCATAAATGATCACGGTCTATTGCACGAACACATATCTATTAAATCTATCAAATATTATGAAAGCGCAGCAATGATCAAACCCCAAAATTGAATTCGAATAGATTGAATTTATTTGATAATAAACGGATATAATTTTGAGTATGAATATAAAAAATTAAAATTTGATGGATTTGAATTCGAATATGAATTTTAACTGTATCCGATCCGAATTCGAATTGATTTTACATTATATATATATATATAGAGAGAGAGAGTTACGCTAGAATATTATTGATAGCATAAGCCATTGGTGCTATCAAGTTTTTAGCCTTTGGATTAAATGATGTGTAGTTAAGATGATAGTGATATTCTAGGGTTTAGTAGATGGTTGATTGAATAGTAAAAATCTTAAGAGATCACTATAATTCCAACCACATATCTTTACATCCAACGGCTGAAAACTTGATAGCACCAATTGCTTGATACTATCGATAGTATTCTAACCGCACTCTCTCTCTCTCTATATATATATATATATATATATATATATATATATATATATATTTGAATTTTGAAATATTATAAAAATAATAATTTTTTGAGTTTGGATTTCAGATTTTTGGTTGGATTTGAATTTGGATATGAATTTTTAAAATCGATTGGATTCGAATACATATTCGAATTTTGAATTTGATAGTCAGATTTGAATTTAAATTTTTAAAAATCTGTTTTGAATTCAACCTGTTGTCATCCCTACTCCGTGTTGGAGAGGGGAACTCATCTTTTTTATACTCAAATTTTCCCTCATCAATCTTTTTCTCATTTTTTACTATACAATCTTTTTTTTTTGAAGTAGTTAATATTATAAAATTAAAATTTTATTTAATATATATAATTTAAACCATATAAAAAGGTTATGTATAATAAATAATACAATTTAAATTTTTATAATGTGATTTTAGAAATATAAAATTTACCTTTACATTGGCCGCTCAGAATATTTCTCCTCTGCTACTCTAGTTTTTCTTTCCAATTATAATAAATTATGCATTCATTAAACTTATTTTTTTTAAAATTGATATCAAAATAATAAAATTTAATCTAATAGATGTAATATATGGCATATTAAAAGTCTATATATATATATAAAAACTTACATAGTCGTCTGAAATATAGCAGTAGCGGATGAACAATAAAATAAGACAGCAAATACACCGCTTGCTCTATTAGTTTATGCATTTTTCTTTTTCTCCTATTGCTGTGGTTTTTGTTCAATTTTTTTTTTTCAAATGGAGTGTATATTACATACCTCACCCCATCCAAAGATGAAGACTAACTCATCGATCACTTCGAAGTGACCAATAAAATTCACTTCATTCTTGAATGGATGAGATGTAAGATATACACCCCAATTTGGATGTATACTTAGCATTAAGTTTTTTTTTTCTTTTTTTTTCTTTTTTTTTTTCTTCTTTAGCTTATTTTTTTTTTATTTTTCTTGTAATTTTTTTTTGCTATTATAAATGTAATTTATTTATTCTTATAGTTTTGCTTTTATTCTTCTTATGCTTTTATTTGCAACAGTAGTTAATTCTGCTTCTTTAGCTTCTTCTACTTTATTATTATTATTATTATTATTATTATTATTATTCTTTAGGTTTTTTAAAAATGTTTCTTATGCTTTTACTATTTCTTCTTTCTTTGGTTTTTTTTAAAATTTATTTTTATAAAATCTACATGCCGCAACCTTCCCTAGTGTGTTTATTCTTTTAATTAATTTATTTTTAAATTTAATTTTTTTCGACTTGTTTTTAGCTTGAGATAATCTAAAACATATAGAAAAAATATAAAATAATATATTAATATTTAATAAATAAATAAAAAATTATCCACTAGAAAAAAAAAAAAAAGAAATTTAGTTTTCTTACGTAGTTATTAGTGACATATTCTTTTATTCCATATAGATTTCGTCTATCAATTTCCGCTTATATATATATATATATATATATATATATATAAAGAGAGAGAGAGAGAGAGTTCGTCTACTATAATTTTAAAAATGCTAAGAAATTAGTGCTTATAAATTTTCTACCGTTAGATCTATTCCTTTGACCAATTTTACCTCTTAGATCATACTATTTCACCAACTATCTACTAAACTCAAAAAGTTCACTATTATCCTAACCGGACATCATTTTATCCAAGAGCTAAAAATTTATATACACCAATAATTTTATACTTTTAAAAATATAAAATCTCAACTCTCTCTTTCTCTCTTAAATATATTTAAATTATTGGTGTTTATAAATTTTTAATAGGCTAAATTACAGAAAACCTACCTATAATATCCCACTTTTTCACTTTGCCACCATGTCTTTTAAAAGCCTACATTTTACTCCCTCGTAATTACCGAAATATGCATTTACTCCCGCCGTCACGATTCCGTGAGTGAGCCGTCAGTTTTTTTAAAAATATTATTGGATATATTCAAAATACCCTTCAAAAATAGCGGGAAATAAGTCTAAACTCCTTTCTCTTTCCTCCATTATCTTTTTCCCTCTAATATAAGGTAAGGACATTTTCGTCAATTTAGCTCATCCGTTAACGCCGTTGCCTCCCTAAAAATAATTCGGTAATTACGATGGAGCAAAATATAGGTTTTTAAAAGACAGAAGGTAAAGTGAAAAAGCGGGATATTACAAGAAAATTTTCTGTAATTTAGCCTTTTTAATATGAAAGAATATGTGGTTAGGATGATGATGGGCTCCTTAAGTTAAGTGAGTGGTTGATGTAATAGAATGATCCAAGAGATAAAATTAATAAAAAAATAAATCTAACAATAATATATATATATATATATATATATATATATATATATATATATATATATATATATATATATAAAAGAGGGGGACAATTCATTTATTATTTAGTTATCATTAATGTGGGACAAAACAATTAATGTTGATGAACATATATGTACAAATACATATACATAGCTGTCGAGATAAATGCAGCAATAAATGCTCAACTTAATTGATGGAAAAAAACGGTGATCGATCGATTTTTTTTTTTTTTTCTTTTCAAAATAGTGAATAGTTGTTACCTCTTTGTTACAACATTATATATGTGTAAATAAATATATAACATAATATCAATTCAATTCGAATTAGCAAGGACTCGTGAGTCCAATTTTATAAACCAATACAGTGTTGGTTTCATAGAAAATTATGTTGTTTAAGAACTTTCGCACAAAAAGTGTAGAGCGTGACATCGATCGTACGGTGATGCTCCCTCAAATTAATCTTGTTCTTGATGAATGTGTTAAAGCTAAAATAGGGCACCGAAGGGGAAATGAATCCGAGCAAGGCACGCGCCGCCTTCGATGGAGGGGTTGAGCTTCGGTAGGTGGCAAAATCGAAGGAGTGCGTTGGATTTGACTCCGAGTAATCCAAGGGATGAAAGTTTTCGTATTTCCACTTCGGTGAAGAAAAGGCGGGACCAGAGCCTGATTCAAAACGGGGGTTCGAAATTCAAATAAGCGAGAAGTTAGGGAATATATAGTTGAGAAAATTGAGGTAGAGGATTCCGAAAGTTTCTCTAGTGATAGCGGCATGTCAGGGCTTAGAAAATTTCAGTCTAAGTATTTGGCCCAACTTCACTAGTTGAAATGAACTGTCAAGGAGGCGCAATTCTAGCACCTATTGTGGGAGATGAAGAGACTTATAATCGCTATCATCAATGCAAGGAATGCCAAGAGTTATAAATAACCTACAAAGTTGTAGTGGGTTTAGCTGGTTTTTTATGTAGACATTAATGGGTGTTAATGTAGGCTTAGTAGGAATACTTGTAGTTTATAAATAATGGGATTGGCGTCCATAGTAGGGAGAGTGTGTGCATTTTATAATTTTTGCTTATAAATAGTAGAGTACTTAGTTTTTGCAAAATCTTTATCATTGTCTCTCATTTTCTCTTTCATGCACTTAGTCTTTGAGGACGCGGAAGTCCAGACTAGCAAGATTGAGATAAGGTTGCCTATATTGGAGAAGAAAGATAGGCGCCGCGCAGGTTTTTTGTGACGCTCCAACTCTCCAGAGGGTCACCCATCCTAGAACTATTCTAACTTTAGCACGCTTAACCCTCTTAACCTCTTGGGTCTTGTTACCATCCAAAATATTACAGCCGGATTAAGAGATTTAGTCCTATTATATCATTTATATATAAGATTAATCTAAATTCCGAGGGTGTCACATTCTTTTCCTCTTTAAGCCCCGACGTCCACGTCAGGCTCAGCCACACTCACAAGCACTAGGCGATGTGAGACTCGTTTCGCTAGACTTAGCCGACCTTGTGGGGAGCTGCACTCCACCCACAATGGTCAATAGCTAGGGAGTCATGCTCTACCCGCTTGTTGAGACCATATTTTTTCGCAACTTAAGGGAGCGACACGTGGCGTGTACTGCCGGCTAAGAGCATTAGCCGGTGAAAGGAAGGAATTATCGATGAAGGATTCGTGCCCTGGTCTGGAGCAATTTTAGTCGCATAAGGACGCAGCGCGCGACATATACCATCGGCTGAAGGCGCCGGTCGATAGTAGAAGCAACCGAAAAGGATTCCCGACTTATCCAAAAGCGGCTTCGACTAAAGATTGGGATTAAGACCGTTCTAGTCAAACGACCCATGAGGCGGAGTCAGAGCCAACTGAAAGATTGGCAAAAGGGCATATTCTATGGTTTGTATTAACATCAATTATATAGTATATGAGAATGTATTTCTATGGTAACAATGACAACCATAGTAATAATATAACTAGGATTACATGCTATATAATCCTACGCTATAGATGGTAAGTAATATATAGTATAGAAACAATAAAGATAATACTAAATATATCGTAACATTCCCCCGCAAGCTAAGCATCAGGTGGACGGATGCGAAGATTGAGCCGTAATATCGAAAACCGAGAGGGTGGCAAGGGCTTGGTGAAAATATCAGCAAGTTGTTTATCAGAAGAGATATGAACCAACTCTAAATCACCAGTCTGAACTTTTTCGCGCAAGAATTGATGATCAAGTTCAATATGCTTTGTGCGAGCATGAAGAACATGATGTAAGTACGCATCTGAACGACACCAGAATAATGAAGAGAGGCAGAAATTACTGTAGCGCCGGTACTGTAGCAGCGGTACTGTAGCAGCGGCACTGTAGCAGCGGCACTGTAGCAGCAGTTGTGATGAAGAGAGAAATCCAAAGAGAAAAAAAAAAAAAAAAAAAAATTATGGAAGAAGATGAGGCTCGTGGTAGATGGTGGCTAAGGATCGATATTCCCAATATTAGGGTTCCCGCTCTGATACCATGAAAGATGGGCAAAAGGGCATATTCTATGGTTTGTATTAACATCAATTATATAGTACATGAGAAGGTATTTCTATGGTAACAATGACAACCATAGTAATAATATAATTAGGATTACATGCTATATAATCCTACGCTATAGATGGTAAGTAATATATAGTATAACAACCATAGTAATAATATAACTAGGATTACATGCTATATAATCCTACGCTATAGATGGTAAGTAATATATAGTATAGAAACAATAAAGATAATACTAAATATATCGTAACACCAACCTTCGACTGATTAAGCCGAAAAAGGACAAAACTCTGGATAGATGGAACATGAGATTTGGGGCACGAATTTCGTAACGGACCCCGAAACGGCAAACGGCGTCCGGTATTGGAAAGCGCCGAGAATCACGCTCTGGCATGACGATAAGGGGATGAATCTGGACGGAAAAACGATTATTATCCTATTTGAGAAGATTTCGACTCAAAAGAAAGTAGTTAAGGATTTCACGAGGGCTTTTTCCAAATTACGTCGATAATTCAAATCGGCGCCTGTAAGCATGGTTCGGGAAATGTATAAATGCCCTATCGAAGAAGAAGGGGTCCTGCAACCTCGTAAGTCAGGACCACCCCTACTTTTTCATATCTTCACTGTTTTTCTAGATAAATTTTCTACTTTTCTAGGAGTAGTTTTAATTGTAATTTGGCTACTTATTACTCTTGTAACCATACTCCACTAAATACAATTTTCATCCCATAATCAGCCTTCTGTGTTTATCTCATCTTTGCCTCTTTCTTAATCTCCATATCCCGATTCGGCTATTTTAAGCCAGACGATCGCGAGAGTTACTGAGAAGAATCCAGCCGAGCGGATCCCTCCTCGGCCTGATCGCTTGATCCATTGGCATGCAGCGCATCACATTTCAAAAGGTTAAACGAACACCCCGGGGCCGATCGACTGCCGACATTTTCGGCCCCAACACCACTATATAACCTTGGCTCAGCCGAGACTCATCTCACATTTTCGGTTGGTGATTAGCTCTGATACCAACTGTGACGCCCCAACTTTCCAGAGGTTCACCCATCCTAGACCTACTCTAACTCTAGCACGCTTAACCCTCTTAACCTCTTGGGTCTTACTACCACCCAAAATGTTATAGCCGGGTTAAGAGATTTAGCCATATTATATCATTTATATATATGAATAATCCAAATTTCGGGGGTGTCACACTTTTACGAGTCAAAAGTTAAGTCCATGACAAGCAGCACACTGTTAAAAGAGAAATGTGTCTACGAGAATAGGACCCAACAATAGTCATCACGAGAAACCGTATTTTAATCCTTTCGCATTAGGAGAAGGTGTAACGTAACCTCAGAAGTAGCCCTAACTTAGCTATCACTGTCACTTGTGACCATTGTTTGGCTCGATGATGACCACTTGCAACAACCACTTTGTACCTCACTGGACCACCTCATCCTCATTGGCGAACCCATCTCCACGCCACATGCCTCCATCCGTGCGGAATTTCTTTCAAGAGTTGCTTTTGTACGATGGTATTGTTCCATCAAACTTCGGCCTAAACTAGTGATTGAACCCTGAAAACCAAACCTTGGACCTTCGGCTCGTGTACAGACCTCGAGATCATAGGATTGAACCCGGCTACATCATCTCCTCTCCAGTCTGCGCTTGAGATATAATCATATCTAACCTCCGTAGAGAGAAACACTATAAGGTGGGCGAACCAGATCTCGCCACGCGCCCAACAGTGATTTCCCCGTCAGCAGAATGATAAATGATTGATTTTGGAGTTGAGCTACAATTATTTTAGAAAACTTTGTACCAAGACATGTTGTGCCAAAACCATGCAAGTTTTAATAAGAAATGTTACAATAAGAATGATATCAAAGTTTCATTTTCTTTTGGTTGATGAATCTGTTTTTATTGCATTTAATATCTTTTGTTTATCATGATTTGAGATTATTGTATATTTGAACACACAAAATCAACCCTCTAGTATGTCATTTGCGGTTATCGCCATTAATAGCTAATCAATCATCGATCATTCCAAGGAGTAGCATTTATCCCCCCTTTTTGTGTTCAAAGATTCATCCATAGTAGAGAAAGATTTGGAAAGATATTAACTCGAATCATTAATCTTCGAATGGAGAGCGGTAATTGGAAAAGATTGAGAATTCTATTTATTTTTTAGAGTTATTGATCAGATTTGATTTCGTGGCCTTTTTTGGTCTAGAACATCTAAAGTAAGGCGCATACTCTCCGTACGAGACTGAAATTACGTACTTTCATAAATACTAAGCTCTTGACACTTTTACATTATTTTCAACGATTAGGAATCTAAATCAATGATCGACATCTTAAACCTGATTTAGGCTTGCGAACTTTGTAGAGACCAAATTTCATATTTTCAATATCATTTAGCTCTAATTTAAGTGGTTTCAAATTTAATATTTTTTTATAGCAAATATAAAGTGTATTTGAAACTAGTCGATCGCTAGATAAATGATATCGAAATATCACAAAATTTGATTCTTACATGGTTCAAATATCATAGGTAATGTTTATCTACATCAATCGTCGATTCAAATACCCTACTATGGAAGATAACGTGAACAACACTACGTACATTTTGGAACAAAACAACGAACCAAGGGAGATTTTAGAAGCATGGTATCTTTATGAAAGGTGATATATGTAGGATCGGAGACGCTAATCATGGTAATAACTCTAAAAAGTCGAGTTATTAAAAAGATGAACTCAATTTACTTAGGTCGTACAGACACAACGCCCATAAATCTCAATTACGACTCGGTCTAACCAGCCTTCCGCTACTTCGAACATGACTCGACTTAATTCGACCTCTCGCTATTTCGAACGTGATTTGGTTCAACCTAACCTCTCGCCGTATGACAAAATAACAGTCTCGATCTTTAAGCCATCAAGATCTTTGTTAGGAACAAGAAGTTAAGGGCCCAAACATGTTCCAAAACAAGAATCTTATTAGGTATGGAAGAGCCCTATTTGGTGCAAAAAATAATTGAAAGTAAGGCCCAAAAGATGCCACGTGTCCCTAAAACAAAGAGAGAAATGACATAGTAATAAGATATTGTACTCTATATATAAAACACCAAACCCTTGTCCCCCAAATATGCCCAAAAGAAGAGCTATAGAGCTAAGAGGAATAAGGTGGTTAGCAATAGCAAAGCATCAACCCCTTTAGTACTATATACATATATAAATATATAAAAATGACTTTGCCTTGTATCAAACCCTCAACAAGAGACATAAGAAGCTCTTAACAATAGCTTAACTTATATGTGCTTAACTCTCACAAATCGCATGATTAGTGAAGAATCATTAGGATGATTAGGGCCATGATTTTGTCGTTAAAGTGTCGGGTTAGAGACAAATCAAAATTAGTTGCATGCTTAAATATAATGAATTTGTCTCTCTTTTTTTTAGAAGAGAAATATAATACGCTACCCGCTTCATTCAAAAGGAGATTGAACTAGGTTACAAGAGTAAGACAGCACGGTCCTCTAAAACATAAAATAAAATAAAATAGAAACAAACAACAATTTCTCCCAGCTCCTCCCACTGCTTCGCCTCTCTCCTAACTAATAAGTTAACAGCAAATAGGGGATCAGTGCCTACACGTTAGAAGATAACTTTATTTCTAACTATCCAGATCACCCACTAATTTCCTGATAAGTAAGTCAGAATTTTGCTTCTAGTCGAATGTTCTTCCCTAACATCTATTGTTTCCGTACGTCCCGAACGTCAGCACTTAAGTCCTCGAATTAAACGGTCCCCGCACCCATCCCAATCACGAAACACACATCTCGTGAACAAATAGTTTACTATCTCCTCCTCCTAAATATAATGAATTTGTCGCGTAGGTGTAAGCATGACTTTGTCTAGTATCAAACTCTTAACAAGAGACATACTTAAAAAGGGTTAACAATTTCTTTAATTTTATGTGGTTTAACTCTTACAAATCACATGATTAGTGAACAATCATAAGGATGATTAGGGCCACGATTTTGTCGTTATGGTGCCGGGTTAGAGACAAATCGAAATTAGCTACATGTTTAAGTACTATGATTTTGTTGATTTTGCATACATTGGTACCTTTCTTTGTCTGATGTTTACCTTCTAATTAAAGGGCTTATATTAATCATTGGTGATGATCTTTGCATTAATTAAACATATTACGACAAGACAAGCGTGGGGATGATAAATCTATATATTTTTTAGAGGCTACGATCAATCCACAAATTTATCCGACCAGTAATATATAAATAAATTATCATTTAAATAAAAGTGTACGATTTTAACAAATCAGATTAAGTTGGAATCAAAACTTAGAAAGAAACAAGCTGCATATATAGTACAACCCTAAAAAGGAAAAAAAATAATAAATAAAAATAAAGCCAAAGGTGATTGATAATATCCAAACAAAAGGAGAGATTGGATCAAAATATTTCTAACTTCTATATATATATATATATATATATATATATATATATATATATATATATATATATATATATATATATATATACATGATGTTTTTTTTTTTGAACTAATGATGCTTTACTCATTGCATTAGGTTATTTGTGCTCATTGAATATATTAATTCTCATTTTTTCGACCGCCAATAATAATAATTTGTTGAATTCAAACCACCCTCTCAAAATGATTAAGTCCAATTATTTATACTCGAGTCCTAACAATCCGACCCACTAGTAATAATAATTTATTGGATCCAAACCACAGCCCAAAATACTTAAACCTAGTTATTATTATTAGTGTTCATTGTCTTTTATATATCCAATCACAATCTTATTTCCATCCCATATGAGACTATTGGGGTCTCATATATATATCAATTCACAATCTCGTTTTCGTCAGATGTGAAACTATTAAAATATTACAACACACCACATGAAAAATAATAATAAAAGAATATAATAACTACGTACATAACATTTACTATTATTTTTCTATATATCGATCTTTCGAATAATATTTAAAGTATTAACACTGTCATTCATATATTCTAATAAGAAAAATATTATTTCAGAATGTATATTTTATATCTGATTCATTTAATGGATAGAATGATTACAGTAGTCACTTAATATTACTAATAAAAAATTTTAATTTTTTAAATGAATAAAATATATATTATATATATATTTTTTAGAATATATGCGTACTATTATTCTTCTAATAATTAGTTAAATTTTGATCTCTTAAATTTTTAATGCAATTGAGGGCACCCTCCTCCTCTCCCCCCCCCCCCCCCCCCCCCCCCCCCTTTTTTTTTGTTTTTTCTTCTGTTTTTGTCTTTCTCTCTTAAATTTATGGTGTTGAGGGGTCTTTTTTTTTTGTTTAAATAATGAATAAAATAACAAATTAGTGAGTAAATAATTATTTAAATAAATAAATAATGCAAAAAAAAATTGCCAAATAATTGTTGATTCGATGAGACACCAACCGTGTCCTCCGCTGCCCAGACAAGCTCTCCTGACCACCCAAATCTCCACCGTCCATCCGCCCTCCCACCTTCCGTCGGTGATCTCCTCTCCTCTCGCCACGTGTTCCCTATATTTCTATAAAATTCACCTTTCTATATTTATTTTTTAAATAAAAAATTCTAAACTGGCTTACTGTTAGCTACTAACCGGTCTCCCCTTTCTCCTGTAAAAAAATAGGGTATATTCCTGTTTAATCAAAAAAAAAAAAAACTGGCTTACTGTTTATTTTTTTTAAAAAATATAAATAAAATAATAATTTTGCCCATTCAAATATGTCTTTTCAAAAAGATAAAAATATATAAAAAATAAAAATGTTTATACATATATATAAAAAAATAAAAAAGTTTATACATATATATAAAAAAATAAAAAAGTTTATACATATATATATATATATATATATATATCTTGTATATTACTGCTAGTTTACTGTTTATTTTAAAAAAATATATAAATGAAATAACAGTTTTGCCTTTTCAAATATGTC
>CM055072.1:706700-721700 GCA_029204045.2 Tillandsia leiboldiana | reverse complement strand
CCGACGAGGGCATTTTGGTCCGAACGCGCGAGTAAATGGTCCCCCCACCCGCGGGAAAACGACAAAAACCCAGCGATCAATTGCGAACGTCCACGTGGACACACTAACGTGCGCCGCCTCCGACATTTGGTAACGTGCGCCGCCTCCGACATTTGGTAACGTGCGCCGCCTCCGACATTTGGTAACGTGCGCCGTGCTCGCTCACTCTCTCTTTCTATAAAATCTCCAAATGCGACTCCCCACGCATCTCACACATCCCCATCCATCAACCACATCCCCATCCCCATCCCCATCCCCATCCCCATCCCCATCTGCATCCCCATCGGCTTATTCGGCTTATTTGGGTAGTACCAAATACCAAATGAAGCCGACCAGTCTCATCGAATCGGCTTGGACCGAGCCGATCCTCGGCTCGGACAAGCTGAGCCACGAGATCTTCTCCATCCTCGAGTCCCGCTTCCTCTTCGGCCCCCTCCAAACCCTAAACCTAGAATGCGAAGGCGGAGGAGGGAGGGGGAGGGTGCGGATCCTCTCCATCGACGGCGGGGGCGGGGGCGGCGAGCTCGCGGCGGCGGCGATGGTGCGGCTCGAGGCGCGGCTCCGGGAGCTCTCGGGAAACCCTAGCGCCCGCATCGTCGACTTCTTCGACCTCGCCGCGGGGGCCGGCGCGGGGGCCGTCCTCGCCGCCGCGCTGTTCGCCCGCGGCCTCTCCGCAGCCGACGCCGCCGCCGCGCTCGCCCTAATCCAATCCGACGATCGCCGTCGCCGTCGCCGTCGCCGGAGGTGGGTCTTCGGGAGGAGATCGCGCGCGGGGAGCAGGGTTTTGGACAGGGTTTTCGGGGAGGCGACGATGAGGGACGCGGCGAAACCCCTGCT
Source organism: Tillandsia leiboldiana (assembly GCA_029204045.2). Taxonomy (NCBI): domain Eukaryota; kingdom Viridiplantae; phylum Streptophyta; class Magnoliopsida; order Poales; family Bromeliaceae; genus Tillandsia; species Tillandsia leiboldiana. The sequence continues at coordinate 720,824 of CM055072.1, read as the reverse complement.
GATCCCCTGCTACGACGCCGCGACGGGGGCGCCGTACGTGTTCTCGCGCGCCGACGCGGTGGAGGGCGACGCGTACGACTTCTTCGTGCGCGACGTTTGCTCCGCCGCGTGCGGCGGCGTCGCCGCCGCCTCCGCCGCCGCCGTGTCGGTGGACGGGGCGACGCAGGTGCTCTCGGCGGCGGCGGCGGCGATGGCGATGGCGAGCCCCGCGGCGGCGGCGGTGACGCACGTGCTCCACAACAAGCAGGAGTTCCCCTTCGTCGCCGGAGTCGCCAACCTTTTTGTAGTCTCCATCGGTAATGGCGGTGGCGGCAGCGGTGCATCCGATGCCGCAACGGAGGAGCTCTTGCGAATTGCCGGAGCAGCGCAAGCGGATATGGCATAATATTTGGCTCTCACACTTTCGACTGATATTTAATAGTTCGCTCTCATATTTTTAGCTCTCACACTTTCGACTGATATTGAATAGATGACTTATTGTTGTTGTTATTTCTTTTTGTTCAGGTGGATCAGGCACTTGCATTCGCATTCGGTGAAAGTCGGCCGACGAGCTATGTTCGAATCCAGGGTGACGGCATTACCGGCGGTCGGACGGCGGCGGAGACGCTGGCGGACCGGAGCGTCGAGTCCGTCCTCTTCCGCGGGCGGAGGATGACGGAGACTACGAATGGCGAGAGGCTGGACTGGGCCGCGCAGGAGCTGGCGAAGGAGGAGGAGAGGCGGCAGCGGTGCAAGACCGCGACAGTCCTGATCAAGCCCGCCGCCGTCACACCACGCACGTCGTCGTCGACATCGTCGGAGATCACCGTCACGACAGTGTCCGGCTCCTCGGCGTCTCTATGATCATTTAATATTTTAAAAAATTTTCAAATGTGGTAGAGGTTGAGTGATTTCCCTCTCCTTGGATGTAAGAGAGAGGATAGGATATTAAGTTTTTTAAAAAAAATTTATTTTCTATGGATATAATGTAAATAGAAGTTTTCAATTTGTAGTGTGTTGTGTAAATCAAATTATTAATGTGAACTCTCTCAGTTCAGTTTGATTTTGAATTTAGTTAAAAATTAAATCCAAAACTAACAATTACAAATTTAGAAACTCGTCTCAATAATCGATACTGTATTAAACATAATTTACGAGATATTTGAGCCGTAGTTCATGTTTAACAACACCCATCATCAATTCATTCAAAATGACAACATTTCTTAGAGACGGTTTTGAATACAGATATAAAACATAAAAACCCGATAAATTCAAATTCAAGTGTGAATATTTACTGTACGCGATCAGAATCCGAATAAATTTGGAAATGAATTTACCAGTTGTGTTCGAATTTGAATTTGAATTTTAGTTTTAGTTGTCGGGTTCAAGCTTGTCCGCCCCGAATCCAACCCGTTGACATCCCTAGATGCAACTTGAGACTACACAAAAGAAAAGAGGCAATACAAATTTTCGATCAACTCATCAACACATTCAAAAAAAACTGCAAATCATCTTACTCCTGTTATTCTAATTGTTCATATTCAAACAAAAGAAAAAAGTTGCCGAAACATCAATCAGTAAGCTCAATTCACCAATTACATAATACAAAGATACCGAGTTATCGAGATGTTACGAAACAAAACGCAAAATTCGCGTTACCGTGCGCCGTAGTAGACAAGCAGTACTCATACAGTATATCAATACATGAGAGAAGAACATATTTGTTACCTCATTCCAGTAGGAACCACTGAGTTGTAATGCTCTCCCAGGCCATAAGCATGCCTATGATATGATAACAAAATGCTGGGATTCTCCACACTGCTTCCACTCTCACACTTGTACTCTTTCCCCATCTCCACATCAGGAAAAGACCCAGAATATATTATGATGTGCTTCTTCAAGCAATGGGTGAGAGCCCCGACTTCGAGTTGCCCGCCCCAAGCCGCCGTCGACTCAACCTCCTCGCAGTACTTGTCGAACCTCTCTACGTCGGTGCAATGCGAATCCAGCTCCATCTTGTTTTCCGCTAAGAAGAAGGGCAAAAAATCCGGCGCGTTCTCCTTCATGTACCTTGCCACCATCCGTCGGAGCTCGACATAGTTGTGGCGAGGCGTGTTATGCGAATGATGAAGCGAGAGTTGGTCTTCGACCGCTCGATATAAGCAATGCCCGTCGGGCTTGATTTCGTTGATGGTTAGCCCTAGCGGCTCGAGCTTTTTCTCGAGCTTGTCATTCTCGATCATTCGATCGCTGACGATTTGGCTCTGCTCTTCCTGGATTCTCTGCTCGCGGGCGGCTTCTTGTTGGGCTCGTTTCTCTCTGCGTCTCGCCCCCTTGCTCGGTTTGGCGGGTGGTTCGTTTTTGCCAGCAATGGAAACGCCGGAGATGGCCTTCATTACGTCGGCGGCGGTTTGATAGCCCAACGAAGCGACTTCTTGTGAGTGTTTGGATTTCAGTTGGGCGGTGAGTCGAGATATCTCGTCTTCCACTTGCTTCTTCTTTGCTTTCTGCTCAGCTTTGCTCCCTCTGGCGGCTTCTTTCTTAAGGCTGATCTCCTTGTTTTGGAGCTTTTGTACCTCATCCCTGTTTTAGTTTTTTTTTTTTTTAAAAAAAAAGACAAAGTAAAAGAAGGTAACTCAAAGAGAACATTTTAATGCTATATTTACATTTCTTTTAAGGGAACCAAATAACATTTTTGTCCTCGAAAAATCATGAAAATCTATTTTCCCTTTCCATAGTATGTCCTCTATCTTTCAAAATGATGTTAGTCACCATTCACCGCCACTACGGTAAATACAAAGATGCGTAGACCGGCCTTTATCTTTTGAAATTAGGCTTCATTTGGCTCTTTTGCTAATTTCTGTCTTACATTAGATAGTTAAAATGTATACATCGATTGTAGCGTTGTCTAAAGAGCCAAGGATTTAAGTGCCGAGAGCCTGCTGGCACGGTACGGCACGGTGGGTGCCAAATCGTGCCGATGAGTACCGGTCACAAAAAATACATGTGTGCCGACACATAATGGCATGAAATATTTATTTTCTTTAGCAACAAAATGTTCTAATTGCTTATTGTGTATCTTTACCAAATCTTTTGAAACTTAATTGAGAAAATTACTTAATAATTTAAAAAAAAGAGAGTTCTGAGTTGTGCCATCAACACGGAGACTGTATCGTGCAGATATCTCTTGTTGGCACGATAACCTTGACATAAAAAGACCCATTTGCATCAAAAAATCATAAAAGCTAGTTTGTCGTAATGAACAAAGAACAAAGATTTAAGTCACAATCATGGCTTCGTTCGGCCTCTTCCGTCCACGTAGAAAGTGCTATCCCCATAAGCGCGCCGTGCAAACTTGATTCCAAAGCTTAATTTCTTAAAACTTTATCTTCAATATCGCAAGTAAAACATCCTATAACTGCGTAAGGGGCGTAATAAAGATTCACGCTCCATAAGCCAATAATCGTAAACACGAAGTAACAAATCTTATTTGCAGGATTTGGCGAACAAATTCGCAATCCATGTCCCGCGCAAATAGTACCAAATAAGTGAATAAGAGCACATTGATGTGGGCACGGACGCCTAACCAATTGTCGCGTCGCCACATAATTGAGCAAATTGCAAGTTTTAATTATCAAATATATACCTCAAAATGTCCAAGATTTTGGATCAAATTGATTGAAAATTCCCATGGCTAAATCTTAATTATAACAACTAATTGGCACTTTAACTAATAATTTAAATTTACATCAAACACACTGGGGATAAGCAACAATCTACAGATTAATCAATCTAATCTCATAATTAATTTATGCGCGAAGCTATGAAATAACCAATTTATATCAATTGCAAAGATGATTCCTAGTTAATCAAATTAACCTAATAAAGCCAAAAATTCTAAGAAATTTTGAACCCAAATCAACCAATTTATATCAATTTCAGAGGTGATTCTTCTACTCCGCATTATCATAGCGAAATTGACACAGCAATAAACCAAACCTATTAATCAAATTGACCTAATTGAGCTAAAAAAAACCCTAAATGGTAATAAAAATCTCATCTTTGAGGGTTATTAACTACATCAGCCAAAGAGATTCATCACTTAATTTGTAGTTTTTTTTTCTTAAAATCGAACCAAAAAAGCTACATATCTCATAGATTCGAACCCATATCAACACAAAATAGGGTGACTATGAGATTTTTATGCACTAAACGAGTACCCAAAACTGAATCAAGGATCTTTTTTTTTCTTTCCCCTCAAAATTAAACGAAAAGGGTAAGAGATTCGAATCAGGCTAAATCACACAAAATGATCGAAAAGTTAAGAAAAATCACAAGTTTTGAGGGTTATGAACTGGTTCTACCTGTGCCTCGCGAGCATCTCCTCCAGAGACTCCTTCTCCTCCTCCTCATCCTCCTCCACAGCTTCTCCCAGAAGCAGCTCGGGAGAAGCGATTCTCTCGACTCCCTGGGTCGTCTCCATTGGCGTAGAGAGAGAAATAGAGAGAGGGGTTATGCCCTAGAAGAGGGAGATATTATATAGGTATGCATATATATAGAAGAATTCGTCAACGAAATGAATGTCGGCAGCGACTTCTTCAGCGATGCCGACTCTACCAAAGGGTGGGAAGAAACCGGCGCTAGCATTTACCTTTTATTAATGGCCCTGTTGCAGTATTGTATTTTTTGGGGGGTTAATCTTATACAGGTCCTTGTAAAAGTATTAAATACCAGATAAGTTCCTATAAACTTAAATGACCAGATTTTTTTTTTAAAAAAAATTCTCTAGTTCATATATATATTTTTATATATATTCCTTCAAATATTCTGATTCGTTTATATATGACTCGCGCCTCGGCAAGGCAATGGGCTGGCGGACGGGCGAGATGCGTGGGACAGGTCGCTCGGTTAAGCAGACGAGTGAAACGCGCAAGGGCAGCTCGCTCGGGCCCATTCGGATGGACTAAATTATGAGAACTTGTATTGTCCTGGATGCTTGCTTCGGAGGCAAAGGGGCATTCGATTAGATAGCACTCTCGAGGAGAGTTTGTCCTGCTAGGCGGAATACACTCGACTTGAAGCCCAACCTCGTTGGCGGGGTTGTTTGTTCGGAACTCGCAGAGTTCGACAAGGGGTTCGACGTAAGGCGTGGCGCTGGGCAGTCAGGCTCGTGGAGGAGCATGCTTGGTTAATGCTTGAGTTGTGGTCCCGCTGTTTAAGTTCGAGGACGTGTCCGTGGCAAGGGACTCAAAAAGGCTGGCTCAGGTGTGTGACACTTGAGCGCCGCACGGAATAATTTTCAGACGAAAAAGCTAGGCTATTAATTTTTTAACTTGGGTGCATAAAATTACTATTTTTTCCTTATAAATTTATTCCTGTAAAAAGTTGTCTTTTTCTCTCTCTCTTCTCGCCTTCGCTGTGGCAAGTACGGCATATCTCATTTTTGCGACAAACCGTCGAAATGAATGAAGAGGAGAGGGCGAGAAAGATGACGAGACTTTTTTTTTTTGCTCATGATTATCTGAATGTTTGTAACAAAAGAATATATTTACCGAAAAGAGGGCTTTTGTATGAATAAATCTGATAAAAGTCTTGTAAAGATATATATTTATTATTTGATACTTTTGCAGGGATTCATATATAATTTTACTTTTTCCTTTTCTTAATTTACAATAGAATTGGAATATTAAATTAGAGATTCTGCTTAATTTTGAGGCTAAATAATTTATTTTTGCTTATATCGTTCAAAACTTCAAAAATATTAATTAAATATATCCCTCCTCGTTACATAACTAACAAGATATTTAGTTATATAATATATTATATATAGTGTTATTCTAAAGCTTTAATTAATTAGATCTTAATTTTTAATGTGATTTAATTCTACTCTTGAACTTATAAAATTAAATAGATAATTTATTCCAATTTAATATAATATAAATATTTATGTGCTATTTGATAAATTTATACGAACCAAAAGACCAATTTTATTTTTGGAGCCCGCTTCGGCATAGTATGACCCGACCCAAATCCGACCCAGTTGTAGCCTTAGTTGGGTTTTATCATGTGAGATAAACGCACGCGGTCGAACCGGGTTGGGTTGGGCTTAAGACTTAAACACTAGTTAATTAGATTGATCGACTTAATTATATATAGCTCGTAAATGATTAATTAAGTTGTTTTTGCTTATTCCTGATATAAATATAATTTTTAGAATAAATAGAAACTAAGTTAACTTTGTACTTGAATGATAATTGAGTTATTCTCATGAATAAAAAAAATTATAAAGCTATCAAATTTCAAAAAAAAAAAAAACTATTTAGTTAATTAATAATATCTAAATATAAATTAAATCATAATTTTTTAAGTTAATTAATTAATTGTGAAAAATAATATGATATATTAATTAATTAGTTAACTATAAAATGTTATTATATGTAATAAATATATTAATTATCTAATTAAATCTTAATTAATTTGCTTAATAGAGGTAGAACGGTAGTTTCTCCTTTTGTTTCATCCCGTGGGGTGGAACTACTATTCCCACCCGTTAATGGGTTATTCTTCAAAACCCGATAAGGGGAAATAAAGTTTCCACTCCTTGTTTCCGTATAAGTGGGAGAATAAGTGAGAGAACAGAATAGGTATCCGAACCAAATGCTACCTAAGGATTTGTTCGAGGTCAACCCCTGGGCTGAGTCTGAAACTGCGGTCGTCGCATTGAGATTTCTAATCCAAATCCAATCCTAACCCAAATCAAGTTCCAAGGGTGTTGAAAGCGTAAAAAATCTCTAATGCCAATTGTTGGAATCAGTATTCACGTTATATCGATTATATCACTCAGAATCTAAAATTCTAGAATACAATAATATGAAGAAGAGACATTGGAGAAGAACTAATACTTTATTAATAAGAAATAAATATTTAATTAAACCCTCAACGATATTCTTGACCTTATGCGGCCATATCTACTGTGGCCCTCTTCGATATCTAATTACCACGTCTAGATATATATAGCTATCAAATCATAACAGATCACAAATTTAGATAATTACAAAAAAAAACTTTTAAATATTTTTAGATAAACTCTATCTCTAACTAAATTTTAGATTAAGTTTGGATTACTATTTCCAACATCCTTCCTTATTTCAAACTTCGTCTTCGAATTACTGAAATGAGCATTTTAAATTTGCAATATCCGTTGTTGTGGTAGCATTTGAGTTGTGCAATATGATACCTGTCCAATGATACTGCCATGCGTGAAATCTTTACCACTTGTAGTCCTGATAATCCACATCTGATAATCCACATCATCCTTAAAGATCTACGGGTTTATCCAAAAAACTGGATTCGATATTTTGAATTTACTGATTTCAATGCGTGCGCCTTGCACTATACCAAAACTCCTTATTTTTAATTTTATATTTTTGTCCATCTCATTCTTTTCTTCTTCTATATTATGATATATGAAAATTTCTTCAATAAAATTAGAAAAAGAATCAACTATTTCTTTGACTTGATGCGTAATTACTTCATCGCGAGAAAATTCTTTACTTATATCATCATTGTGAATTTTCTAGTCGCATCGTTTTGATCATCGGTATATTCTTCACAAATATGATTTTCTTCATTATTTTAATCAAATTTTTCTTTCCAAATTTCGTCATAAACTAGGATTTCTATGTCTTCACCATAGGATTTAATTTCATCTTCTTCTTGAATTTTATTCTCTTCCTGCAAATCTTCTCCTCCAATTTTTGCTAAAATTCTCCACGCTTCTCGTACCGTTTTTGTAGTTGAAATTTTTTCAAACAACGATAGATCCACTATTTGAAAAATATATGACAAAACTTTTCTGTCTCTCTTTCTAAATTTTTTTTTACCATTTTTTTTGGCTAAATTACAAAAAACCGCCCTATAATATACCGCTTTTTCACTTTGCCCCTTTGTCTTTAAAAAGCCTACATTTTGCCCCCTCGTAATTACGTAATTATTTTTAGGGGGCAACGGGGTTAACAGAATAGGCAAAATGATGATAATGCCCTCCTTATCCCTGTGCTTATCCCTGTGCTCCCCTCCGACTCCAATGCTGCCCCCGCCCCCGCCCCCGCCGAGAAGCTCTCTTCCTCCTCCCCACCCTGTCGTCGTCGTCGTCTCCCCCGCCGTCGGAGAGGTCGGGGGTGCCCAGGGAGCCGCGTCCCCGCGCGGACGCGTGAAGCGCAGCGCCCCCAGGGAGCAGGTCAACGCCCGGCGACCTGTGGGGGCCCGCCACGTGGCGGCCCCCCTCACCCTGCGCTGACCCGTGCCAGAGGAGGCGCAGGTCCCCACGCGCTGACCTGCGCCAGCACGCACGCGCACTTGCTACGCGCAGTGGTGCGGCGAGTGGGGCGCCGCCACTTGGCGCCCCACCAGCCTCGGGCCGCGCCTGACCTGGAGCGCTGTTGTCACGCCCCGGGTGTAAACCAGAACCCGGGCCCGTCTACAGATCCGCCGTGCACACGGTATTTCCCGTGTACACGAAGCGCCAAACCTGCTCAGATATAAGAAAACAATAAAAGAGCAACAAAAACAGAGCTGAACTAAAACTAATACATCTCAGACTGAAGCTGGAAATAAAATACAATACATCTGTATAAATGATACATCTGTCCCTCCCAGCTCACCAAAATAAATACAACCTGCTGGCAAAAGCCAGTCCCAAATGAAAAAGTACAACCGTCTGAGGAAACCTGGGTACACCAACAGTCCAGCTAACACGCTCATCCTGCCTCGAGATCTATCTACTCAGCCGTCCTCTCTCCTCGACCCGCCGCTAAAAGCCCAGCAGCACCCGCAGAAGACACTGCAAAACAAAGAAGGAGAAAAGAGGAAAGAAGAATGGGGGTGAGAACTACTAGTAAACCAGTAGCCTCCCCTAGTGGGTAAAACCCTCAAACTCTGACACCCCCACTAGGCCTACCAGAGGCAAAAAGGAAAGAAGAGTGGTAAGAAATGAAACCGCTGCCAAAAGGGAAATCTACCACTACTATGCCTCTAAAATACAGTCCTAGACTGTGATAACCGTAAGCAACAATAACCAACCGTCCCAGATGAACCCAATCTGTACCGCCCTCATCATCGGGCAAATAAGCCGCGCCGATGTGATAGCAAGATTCCTGCTGCCGCCCTCATCATCGGGCCAATAAGCCGCGCCGATGTGATAGCAAACCCTGTCCATAACTGTCCAGCCCCGGCCTCCGAAGGGGATCTCGAGGGAGCTACCCACACGAGTAAAGCACCACCGGGCAATAACCGCGCCGGGGTAATAAAAGCCTCACCGGGCAATAACCGCGCCGGTGATAAAAGCAGGATTAGATCACAACTATAAAGCCCCCAGTGGAACACAACCCTCCACTAAAAGAAAACTGATTCCCAATCAGATGCAAAAGTAACCATCCGGTCAATCGCCCAATATCCGCGATTGCCGCAATACCCCACAATCCACGACCAAGTCTAACAACCGACCTCCGGTCAACCGCCCAATATCCGCGGTCGCCGTAAAAACCCACAATCACAATCATGTCCCACATCCGACATCTGGTCAACCGCCTACTATCCGCGGTTGCCACAAAACCCTCTAGTCCATAATCATGCCCTATCACCGATGTCCTATAACCGACATCCGGTCAACCGCCCAATATCCGCGGTCGCCGCCAAAACCCATGATCCATAATCCAGGCCCCGGCTACACTATCCCAAACCCCTGCTCAAACCCGAGCAAACCCACCTGACTAACGAAAAGGAGAAAGAAGCAAACAAGGTTTCTCCTAAGTCAAGTTCCAGCATGAAAGTGTAGCGATAAAAGATGGCCTACCTAGATGTCCAAACAAGCATGCAAGTGTTCTCAAGGAAATAAAGAAACAGGCGACCAATAGTGGTTCCACATGTGTAACAATTAATCACTCCGCATAGATATAACCATCATGCTAAAACATTATCCAACCACACATGTCTATGATCCATAATAAAGCGTCACTATCCACCTATGCATGTCATAAAGTCCTCAAATAGTACCAACCACTAACAGGATAATCATAAAGCCCATGATAATTAATCCAATCCACATGCAAGGTTAAACGCTAACATTCCATCCATACAAACATGTATAAGTCCCAACCACTATCAAATATCCACAATAGTAATTTCCATAGGAAAAACTCACAATTTATATCACTTAAGCATGCATGTCCAAATAAAGGGATAACTCTAATATTCCTAGTGAGCATGTCAAAATAGAGGTAAACAACAACCACCCACCTCGATCGCTAATTCCAAGTCCCAAAAGTGCCCTCGCCCAAACTGATAAGCCGCCGCGATCGCTGTACAAAATTCCCAAAAGAACATACACACAAATAAGCACACAAGTATCCGCAAACATGCTGTCCAGAATTCAGTCCCAAGGATGCCCTGTTTTTACCTGCGAGAAGTGCCCGGAAAATTCCAAGAAAAATACCGTCACGATCCTCGCGACGAACCCGTCGAAACGACTACCTGCACACTCAAATCCGAGTTTCCTACACTGAGAAACAATTCCGACAAGAGAACCACCTCGAAACAAACTGCTCACAAAAACTGAACCACAAGGTTCTGTAAACAGGAATATTCACCTTCGGGGCAAAATTCAGAAAATTCCAAGAAAATTTGGAGATATTCCTCGTGATTTGTAGATGCAAAACGCCTCTTGAATCGCCCCAATCCGATGCCTGTGCGCGAAGATATCGCCAAAATACCACGACGCTGTCCCAAAACTCCGCCCCAGAAAATGAGGTCACAAGATGATCCGAAAAACCCATGAAAAGCTCAGAATGGGAAAAACCAGTAAACATGGGAAACATAGCCCTACCTGTCGTGAAGCCAACGGCGCAAGAATCGCCTCATTCGGAGGTCGGAGTAAGCCGGGGGAGCCCTCGCACCGAAATGCGACGAAGAAGAACACAAACGAACGAGCGTCGCGCCGCGCCGTAAAAATGGTAACCTCGGGATGCGTGCCGCTGAAAAATCTGGAACTCTGCAGATTGAATCGCCACAGGGAGATGAAGAAAACTCGTGAAGGTGGCACTGTGAAAGGAGGAGCAGGGAAAAAGTTCTCTGCAAAGGAACTCGGCCTATTTATACAAGCTGGAAACAAATCTGAAAATACCAAACCTGTCCCAAATTTCCGGGCGCTCCAACTTTCGGGCGGCTACAGTGTTGGGCCCGGCCCAACACTGTGCGCGCCCGGAAGTTCCCCAGGCCTCCACGTCGCCCCCCGCACAGCGTACAGCCACGCTGGCCGCCCCCTGCGCGACGCGTGGGCCAATGCCGCGGCGACACGTGGCGCGCACCCAGTCAACGCCCGCCTGCCGCGCCCACGTGCCCGCCTGCGCCCGCCGCCTGCGCCCCCTGCCAGGCGCGAATCCCGAGGCGCCCCGGTTCACCTCCGTGGACCCAGACTCCATGAGCCCACCAACCAGAAGACGCCACGTGTCCCGCCGGTCCATGCACCACGCCCGACTGCTCCGTAGACCAAGTCCACTGCACCGACCAATCCAGTAATGCCACGTGTCCAACCCCCCGGTCCACCGTGCGCCCCGCACTCTCCGTAGACCCCGCCCCGCGGACCGGCCCACTCCCGAGCCGCCACGCGTCCCGCCCCCGGTGCACGCCTGCCGCGTGGACCGGGCGGCCCGCGCCTCCGTCCGCCGCGCTGCCTGCGGCTGCTCCGCCGCTGCCGCCGCCGCCGGAAACACTGTTCCGGCATGAACAGTACCCGAAGCTCAAAAATAACAAGTGGGTAGTCCGTTTTGACTGTTTTCGCGCGCTGAATCCGAATTTGATGTCCATTTTGCCAAATTCCAACTCCAAAATTTGCCGAAGGCATCCGGAAAGGTAATCCTTGGTCCAAACTTCGCGCTGAGTCCATTTTTAATATCCACTTCGCGCGAAACCACTTCTAACGATCCGACGGAGTCCACTGATCACCCACGTGATCCAGTAAGCCCGAAGTCCGCCACTTGTCTCCAATTGGTGCCCAACACCTCCAACACACAGTACAGACTCCCCAGATGTCACCAATGACTCCACCACAGCTCTGCAGAGATCCAGGTCATCACAGCTGTCGCCGGGGAGGGTCCGGGCAGCGACTGCGCTGACGATCGCCGAGGGCTCCCGACAACGGCGGCGGCGGGATCCCTCACGGAGCGACGGAGCTCGGCCTCGGAGCGATCGGCAGAAGAAGAGGTTGAAGGGTATTTTCGGTATATTACCTAAAAAATTGACGGCTCACTAATGGAATGCTGACGGCGGGGGTGTAAATGTACAATTCCATAATTACAAGGGGGCAAAATGTAAGTTTTTTAAAGACATGGGGTAAAGTAAAAAAGCGGTATATTATAAGGGGGTTTTCTATAATTTAGCCTTTTTTTTTCATATTTCTATTCTCTACCACATCCCACAAATCTTGGGATTCTAAAAAACATCAAACGATGATTTTTCATCGTTTAAAGTTCGTTCCATCGAACTTTGGTAAACTAGGTTGAATAAACTAATCTAAATCCATACCGAAACTAGAAAAACCAAAACTGAGTTTTAAACTTATACCTTCTTGTTCAAATGACGTCCTTATTTCATCGAGATCTCGCCGATTTTTTTTGCGGCTTGCTTGTCTAGCCCCGCTGGCTATTTGGACAAGCCTTTTTGATCTTTTCACGGATTCTCCTCGCTATCTTTTCATCAAGCGTCTCAACCATCTTCTCTCGTGTGTTGTGTGAATGCCAATTTTTTCGAAGCAATTCTTTTGCTTCGGTTTCACCTAGACGTCACCTTCTTCAATCTGTTACGAATCACTTGATTGAGTCACTTGATTTTGATGTCGTTCAGTACCTTTCGGCTCAACGATATTCTTGACCTTATGCGGCCATATCTATTGTGGCCCTCTTCGATATCTAATTATCACGTCTAGATATATATATAGCTATCAAATCATAACAGATCACAAATTTAAATAATTATAAAAAAACTTTTAAATATTTTTAAATAAACTCTATCTCAAACTAAATTTTAGATTAAGTTTGGATTATTATTTCCAAAAAAGGGTTTATTCAAGTTCAACCCCTTGTCCGGCACTGAAACTACGATCATCTCATTGAAATTTCCAATCCGAACTCGATATCCTAACCCAAATCAAGTTTCAAGTTAGAGTAAACCAAACACTACCTAAAGGATTTGTTTGAGTTAAACCCCTTACCCGATGTTGAAACTACAATCGTCGCGTTGAGATTTCCAATCCGAACATGATCCTAACCCAAATCAAGTTCCATGTTAGAGTGAACCAAAGACTATCCAAAGAGTTTGTTCGAGTTCAACCCCTTGCCTGACACTGAAACTGCAGTCGTCGCATTGAGATTTCCATATGAATATGATCCTAACCCAAATCCAAGTTCCAAGTTAGAGTGAACCAAACACTATCAGTACAACAAAATTTGATTATAGGAACATATGTTTGTGACACTTTTTTGTAAGTGTCCCATTTATAGTCCATCTATATCCAAAATTAGATTATAGGGATACATTTTTGGGACACATTATAGTAATGTGTCGCTATACACCCTAGCGACGGCACATATAGCGACACTAATGACAAGTGTCGATATTTTTTTCAGCAGTATTTTTTTTAGTTTTTAGCAACACTTAAAAGTGTCGCTATAGCATAGTCTTGTTGTAGTGTATCTAAAGGGTTTGTTTGAGTTCAACTCCTTGCCCGACGTTGCAACTGCAGTCGCGCGTCGCATTGAGATTTCCAGTTGGAACTCAATTCTAACCCAAATCAAGTTTCAAGTTAGAGTACGTGAACCAAACACTCCCTAAAGGGTTCGTTCGAGTTCAATCCCTTGCCCGACACTAAAACTGCAGTTGTACGTCGCATTGCGATTTCCAATCCAAACCCAAATCAAGCTCCAATTAGAGCGAACAAGTAGTTAATTCGCGACGAGCTCAACCTGATCATTTTCCAGCCCTAGCTATCTATTGTAACTTCCATAAGAGTGATTTTTTCCAAAATTGCATGAACTCAAATGACATAGAATTTATAATGCATGCTTAGGATCTCATCACCCCTCTTACATGTAT
>CM055072.1:656700-701700 GCA_029204045.2 Tillandsia leiboldiana | reverse complement strand
TCAAGTTTAATTTACTTTCATCAAAACGTATCAGATTCTTTTATAATTTTTCTTTCTCTTTTTTCTTTTTTATTTTATTTTTTTATAAAACTTTTTATATACCATAATAAATATATAGAATGATATTTGTTAGAGGCCTACATGTTGCAAAATACAAAATGCAATATGAAATTTAACTACAAATCTAACCAAATTCTAGCAGTAGTGGAAGTCCAAAAAAGATGTGCTCTTCAATAAAGTCAAGTTCAATTTGTCTCCATCAAAACGTATCAGATTCTTTTATAATTTTTTTTTTATCTTTTTTATTTTTTTACTTTATTTTTTATAAAAATCTTTATATACCATAACAAATTAGAACGATATTTGTTAGAGGCCTACATGTTGCAAAATGCAAAATGCAAACTGGAATTTAACTACAAATCTAATCAAATTCTAGCAGTAGTGGAAGTCCAAAAAAGATGTGCTCTTCAATAAAGTCAAGTTCAATTTGTCTCCATCAAAACAAAACGTATCAGATTTTTTTATAATTTTTTTTTATCTTTTTTATTTTTTACTTTATTTTTTATAAAAAATTTTATATACCCTAACAAATTAGAATGTTAGAGGCCTACATGTTGCAAAATGCAAAGTGATAAGCCTCATTCCACTCCCTAGAAAAATTCCCCCTCTTGTAGACATTTGAGGACACAAAAAGAAGTGGTCATGCGAGTCCTCGTGAGGGTAAAAAGCTGACTCCTCCCTGGAGTGACCAAAAAAAAAAAAAAAAAAAAAAAAAAAAAAAAAAAAAAAAAAAAAAAAAAAAGAGCTCCTGGGAGAAGCACTTTTTTCCCTTGTACTACTACTAAATGGCTTTTGGTGTTGATACATAAGCAACCCATTACCTGCACCACATAAAGATCAGGTGAGAATAGTACTATTGAAAATGAAATGTAAAGGTGGTGGACCTGGTATATATATATTCTGTGGTTCATCTAATGGTGTGATGCAAGAATATGAGTTGAGCTGGCGTGTTATTAGTAGTAAACGGATTCGTTGTTATCCATTTATTTTTGTGGATGGAGTTTTCAAATTGACGATCGACGCGCACTGTCGAATATAATCTAGATCACTTAAAGTATCTAGAAATCAAATTTTAAATATTTTCAACATCATCGATCTAATGATTAAAAGATTATAAAATTTGTAATTCTTGTTAGAACGTTCGCACAAACTTAACGAAATCAAAAGCGATCGCCACACAAAAGCAGATCTCAAATGCACAAACTCTCTGTTTTCATCACAAACATCTAATTTTCTTTTCCAAATTTTGTCGTCGCATTAGTAGCAAACGGATTCGTTGTTATCCATTTATTTTTGTGGATAGAGTTTTCAAATTGACGATCGGCGCGCACTGTCGAATATAATCTAGATCACTTAAAGTATTTAAAAATCAAATTTTAAATATTTTCGACATCATCGATCTAATGATTAAAAAATTATAAAATTTATAATTTTTGTTAGAACGTACGCACAAACTTAACGAAATCAAAAGCGATCGCCACACAAAAGCAGATCTCAAATGCACGAACCCTCCGTTTTCATCACAAACATCTAATTTTCTTTTCCAAATTTTGTCGTCGCACCGCGAATACGTCGACGAATCAAAAAATATAAAATCGAGACGATTTTTAATTTCGGGTCACATCTAATTAACAATTCTAATGATAGATATGAGTCTTTTGCTCGTTTAACGATAAGAAAAAAATATAAATCTTGATTACAAGACTCCTATCATCATATTTTGAAGGATATTTATTTTCAGCTATTTTTTTTGTGTCCACTTGATGGATAAGAAAAGAATATCGAAAAAGCGTAATAACTCGTTGAGTCTAAACCACAATCCAAAATGCTTAAGCCCGAATATTATTATTAGTGTCCATGTCTCTTATATACCCAATATCAATTTCATTTCCATCCGATGTGGGACTATTAGGGTGTCACATTAATAGCATGTTCAGATTGATAAGAATCTTGTTCAACATATCTCTATTATTTCTTGTTCGATATTTCTTCTTAATTAATTTACTTAAAAATTTTGTACTGTTTAATAAATAATGAGTATGATCAAATTTCTAAAATAGATATATATCATGTTCAATCGCCAAATTATTTTTTTCGTATAAAATAAAATCATCTCGTAGGTGAAACATATTATTCTAAGTGCTTTATAAGTACTCAACCATTTAAAATCGCTTATTGTAGTATATACCAAACAATGGATACCAAGAACTCTCACCAAGCAAAAAGAAAAAATAATAAAATAAAATAAAATAATGACGATCACACAAAGTAAACAAATCACAAGTATACGACAGAAAATGAACAACATGCATAAAGATTTACGTAAAAAAATTCTTTGAGAAAAAAAATCATGGGTGAAAAAAAAAGTTTCACTATCTGATAAAAAGAGTACAATAATGTCCAGAATACAACGCACTGTATCGTCTATCAGCCGAGCACTCCGCTTTCTACCACATACATCATTTTTTCTTTCACAATTTATTTTTTCAAAATCTGTTACACTGTGAAACTGTCGGCGAATCAGAAGTATAAAGACACATAAAACACTAACAAAAACTCAATGTAGTTAATTAGTAACATAAAAGGAGTTTAAATGTCTAGAAATTAAGGGATAATTAAAATAGATTATTCTATCAAATTATGGCTGCCAAGATCTAGTTAATTAAATAAACTACTAGCTTGTAATCATAGAAAGAAAAAAAATTCATACCACATAAATTATCACTGAATAGCTTATATTTTGACTATTTAATTACTACAAAAAGAATTATTTTAATATGTACTACTCAACCTTCATCAAATAATACTACACTATATAAAGCATGATAAAAAATGTCTTAATGGCTAATGCTAGCTAGTATATATATATATATATATATATATATATATATATATAGTAGTAGTAGTAGTAGTAGTAGTAAATAAGTTGTACAGGAGAAAGAGATGCTTCTCTTATATATAATTAGATGTGCTTCAGAAACTCTCTTTAGGAAGAGAGACAATAAACAGGTTTTAGTGATTGGAAACTATATATATATATATATATATATATATATATATATATATATATATATATATATATATATATATATATATATATATATATATATATATATATATATATATATATAATTAACTAAGGAGCAATATATATGTATAGAAGAACAAAATCATATATAGATCCAGTGAATCATATACATATAGGCATTACTATATATATAGATGCACCTCTTTTATGTATCTTGCTATACATATGTATAATATATTACATTCCAATTAAGGAAATTAATTAATGTAGAGATCTTAATGTTTGTGCATGAGAGAGAAAAAGATAGTGAAGGGAGGGGAAGTACAGCATTAGAAATGTTGGATATTAATAAATAAATTATTTTTAATATATATATATATATATATATATATATATATATATATATATATATATATAGATGTATGTATGTATTCATGATCTGAGAATCCTATAAATTAAAAATGATTCATACATAGAGCAAATTAATAAGCATAAAAGGGAAAGAAATGTTTCTTTGGGAGGAAAAGGAAACAACCATCTTATATTTGTTGTTTTGCAGTATATTGCAGTATATATATATATATATATATACCACAATTAACCTAGATATAAAAAATATACAGCTTTTAATAATCTATGAATATAAAAATATAATCGAAGGAGATCATGCATATAACAAGAAACACGCATTAGAAATTAAAAATATTTCTTTCCCCCTACCAAGGTTAAAATATATCATGGATACAATAGTATACATTTCATGCCTTAAATAATTTTATAGGATGAAATAAAATGGTGTAAATTAATGCATGAACACACACCATTTCTACTAAATTCATGAGAGAACAAATAATATATAGTGTACGCTGAATCTAAAAGTAAATATTTTGTGGCCTCTTCAGAAAAAAAAAAAAAAGAAGAAGGGAACAAATTAAGTACTACTAAATCTGTGCCAAATAAAAAAGAAAAAAAAAAAAAAGAAGAAGAAAAAACTCCTAATTAAGGACTTTAAGACTAGCTCCTCTAAAAAGCATGGCTTTAAATTTTTGGCACCATTATATAGGACCAAATAAATTAACATAAAATAACAAGTTTTTTCCATATTTTGAATAATCCCTTGTAAGATGTTATAATCACAAGTTAATTAAGCACCATCATGCATGCATGTAAGACATAGCAAGAGAGACTCAATAGAGAGAGAGAGAGAGAGAGAGAGAGAGAGAGAGAGAGAGAGAGAGAGAGAGAGAGAGAGAGAGAGAGAGAGAGAGAGAGAGAGAAACCCTTTTCCTTCAAAGCATAGATCTATGTGCTCAAGAGAGAGAGAGAGAGAGAGAGAGAGAGAGGAGGCATGCTTGGCTCCTTGCACGCCACCCACAGGAGCCAATCTCAGCATAGATTGATCTACATGTGTGGCATACAGGGAGCCAGGCACACCCTATTTCACCTGTTAACTTCCCCATCACCATATATATATATATATATATATATATATATATATATATATATATATATATATATATATATATATATATATATATATATATATATATGGCATCAACCTTAATAACATGAGAGAGAGAGAGAGAGAGAGAAACTATATAATACTCTTATCTTCTCTTCTTCTTCTTCTTCTTCCCCATTTTCTCTCTCTAGAACCACTCCATGTCTCCTACACAGAAAGAATGAGCTAGCTCACCTCCTCCTCTTTACCTTTGCACCACCTACTAATCAAAAGAGAGAGAGAGAGAGAGAGAGAGAGAGAGAGAGAGAGAGAGAGAGAGAGAGAGAGAGAGAGAGAGAGAGAGATGCATTGGAGAGGGGGAGGGGCCAAGGGGTGAGGTGATGGAGTGAATTTATAGGCCAGAGAGGGAATAATATTCCTACTATAAAGCAATTGGACCAATTAAAATATTTCCAAAAAAGATACTTTTCTTTAGTGTGTTAAGTGTTAACCTCTCCACCACTATACATGCATGTATAAGGACAAAAAAATTTTAAAAAAAAAATTAAAAAAAAAAGAAAGAAAGAAACTCATCCCTATCTCAAGCTCAAACCCTAAAACATTCCCACCTTACTTAATTTAAATGCTAGCTAGGAAGTGAGTAATTAGAGAAAAGAAATTAAGAGAGAAAAATAATAAAAAATAATAAATAAAAAGTAGCAGCACAAAGAGAGAAAGAATCACCATTTATTTGCAGGCCTGTGCTGTGTGTGTGTGTTTGTGTGTGTGTGTGTGTGAAAAAGGAAAGCCTGGGATTTCTATTTCTCTCTCTTTTATGATCTGAAGTGGGGGTTTGTCTCAAGCATTTGGATTAACTCAGATTCTATAATGTATAAAACTTATCCAAACTATTGACTGTTTTACTAACTGTTCGTAGCGGAGGTGACAAAAAATTTGTATTCGATATTTTAAATTTAAAACCTAGCTAGTTGCCTTATATTATCAGTTAAGTTTATTTCTAAAACACTACAATAAAATTAGGTTATAGAGACACATGTTTGTGACATTTTTATATAAGTGTTCGATTTATATTCCATCTATATCCAAAATTAGGTTATAGGAATACATTTTTGAGACACATTATAAAAATATGTCGCTATACACCCTAACGACGGCACATATAGCAACACTTACAATAAGTGTCGGTATTTTTATCAGCGACACTGTTTTTAGATTTTAGAAACACTTAAAAATATCGCTATAGCCTAATTTTGTTGTAGTGAAACAAATAATCAAAACAAATAGTATGCTATATTTCTTTCAAAAAATAAATAAATAAATAAAATTATAGATCATTTTAATTCGACTATTCAATTTTTTAAAATTTTGATTTTAGTGACCAACGTACTTTTTATACGATTTGATGTCTTTTTGAATACAAAATGTAAGCTAAATGATTACTTTAGCAAATTTATAATTAGGTGAATTATATAAAATATACCAACTATATAAATCCGTGAAGATAAATGTTGCATTCAAATTTTAAAGTTAAAAAGTCACTAATTGGTTCAGATCAAACAAATTAAAAAATGAGATTGTAAAATTAAAATTTGTAAAGATTAGACACTAAGATCAAAATAAATGATAAAAAATGTATAAAGCTTAAGTTATCTGTATTTTAGTTTTCTTTATTTATTTTATAGTAGTTTAATTCTTT
Organism: Tillandsia leiboldiana; assembly: GCA_029204045.2. Classification (NCBI taxonomy): domain Eukaryota; kingdom Viridiplantae; phylum Streptophyta; class Magnoliopsida; order Poales; family Bromeliaceae; genus Tillandsia; species Tillandsia leiboldiana. The sequence goes on along the minus strand of CM055072.1, from coordinate 695,454 downwards.
ACCCTTTCTTTCCCAATTCACATGATTAATTTAGCTTACTTTGATGTTCTATACAAAAATATTTAAAAATATTTTTCGCAGCTAAAATTTTTAATGAAAATAATTGTTTCGCTTTCTATATATCTTTTTAATCTTTCTATATATCTTATTAAATTCAAAATCACGTCGTAGCTAGGTTGATCAAAAGTCTAAAAGCATAGCCACGAACAATATTACGATGAGCGCACAAACGAAAATAAAACCAAAGACAATTACAAAGCAAATAAATTTCCAAATACACGACAAAAAGTAAATAATACAAAGGTTTATGTAAAAAAACTCTTGATATGAAAAAAATCACAGACGAAAGAGAAAAATAAATACAATAATATTTTTCGTACAATCGCTCGATCTAATTAGGATAGAAAAAAAAAAAAAAGAAAAAAAAAAGAAAAAAAGAGAACAACTATTTCTTAACGAGTTTCTCTTATTTCTTTTCTCAAAATATTTTTCAAAATTTATCGTCACACTACGAAGCTGTCGGCAAATTAGAAACATAAAATCGAAATAATTTTCAATTTTGAGGCACATCTAACAAACAGTTTAATCTTGAGACAACTTGGAAGTTTAATTATGGACCAACATGAAATATAAATTAATAATAATTTAGTTGAGCAAAATGGTGTAATTTATAATATATTTTTACATAAATTTAAGGTGCATCTTTGGAGAATCAAGCCAATTAACAGCTTAATTAATTTGTAGCTTTTTGAATTCCAAATTCTCATGGTAATTGGCTTTTCTCTTAAGAAAGAGCTCCCATAGGTTTTAGTTTTCCAAATGCTTTACTAAAAATAGAAAGCAAAGTCAAAATTAAACAACTCACACCAAAACTAAAGGAAATGTACGTAGTTGGTGCATGTTTGGTAAAATTGTGTATAGGAGGGGAAAAGTAATCTTGGAGAAATTATTGCATGCACTCGGTGCGTCGACGATCGTGCGCCGCATCTCTAAAATCCTATCATAGAAGTTTCAGAAATATTAGAATTTGATCTATTGGATTATGTTTCAATTTGATCACCTAGATGTTTCTTCTTTTTTCTTTTTTTTTTTGAGGAAAATACAGCTTACTGCGGTCTCATTCAAGAAAAAATAAACTTAGCTACAAAAATGGAGCAGCTGGGCCCCAAAAAGCGAGTAATAAAATAAAAAACAAATAAAATAAAAAGAAAGTTTAGGCACAGAACGAGAACCAATCCGATCTAGAAGATTGAATGATAGCTAACAAATCTTCCAGACTGCGCTTCTTATTTTCAAACCGTCTTTCATTCCGCTCCAGCCAAATGCTCCACCACGTTGAAGCGATGGTGATGAGTTTCCTTCTTCCAAAGGCATCCTGTTTAGATTTGGTCGTCTCCCCGAGCTTATCCACTGCTTCACACAAGCGCACCTCTCGCTTGTTAGTAAGCAAGCTCTCCAATAGGGATCTCGAAAATGTACAGATTGCGAAAATGTTTCTTATAAGTCAAATAATATTATATATCTCCTTCTAGCTACAACTATATTTTTCGAAATTTTTTGATACTAACATATATATATATATATATATATATATATATATATATATATATATATATATATATATATATATATATATATATATATATATATATATATATATATAGAGTAGAATTTCAAAACCAATACGATTTTTTAATTATATAAAAACCTCAAACGTATATATTGTAGACAATAATTTGTCACAACCTAGGTTCGTGCAAAAAAATTCTGGCCACGTACGTCATGGTTTATCTTTTGATGTAAAGTTGTAAACAACTTTAATGGGTTAGCTTATTATACTACTTCTATTTAGCAAGCTTTTCTAAAGTTGTTTGTTCCCTCCATTGGTATTTCTTTTTTCTGGTGAGTTGTGATCTCTCTCTCTCTCTCTCTCTCTCTCTCTCTCTCTCTCTCTCTCTCTCTCTCTACTTCTATTTAGCAAGCTTTTCTAAAGTTGTTTGTTCCCTCCATTGGTATTTCTTTTTTCTGGTGAGTTGTGATCTCTCTCTCTCTCTCTCTCTCTCTCTCTCTCTCTCTCTCTCTCTATATATATATATATATATATATATATATATATATATATATATATATAGTATTTTTGTGCTTTCGAAAGTAAAGAGCTTTTCGTATCTGTAAATTATTTTGAATGATATGATATCTGATTCGACGATCGGTGTGGTTAGATATTATTTATAATGTTAAAATTATATAAAAACTAAATTTTATAATTTTTTTACTTCATTTGCCTAGTGAACGAATAGCCTCAAAATAAACGGCTGAAAATAAAAAAAAAAATTATAAAAAATAGTGATAAAAAATTTAATTTTTAAATTAAAAGTATTGATCGTACCTAATGTGAATTGTTTTACATCGGTGAAGTAATAAACATGACATGCACATAGGTTATTAATTAAAATAGTCATTCTGAAACCTTTTGATTACTTAGTAAATAATATTTAAAAATTACGAAATTTGATTTCTAAATAGTTCTAATAGCGCATATCATACCTAAAAGAGTTGATCGTCAACTAGGACATTTCATCATCGAAATATATATATATATATATATATATATATATATATATATATAGTCCGGCTACTATGCTATCGATAACACTAAGCACTTGGTGCGACCAAATTTTTCGTCGTTATATCTACTCCTTTGATTATTTCCACCGCTTAAATTATACTATTTTTCCAACCACCCATTAAACTTCAGGGCCGACTATTATTCTAACCGTACATTCATTCATCCAACGGTTAAAAACCTAATAGTATCAATGGCTTTATACTATTAATAGTATAGTATCCTAATTATATATATATATATATATATATATATATATATATATATATATATATATATATATATAAAAGACCTTTATTCTCTTAATTATTTATTTAGAATTTATGTTTATTAATAAATAACTATCACAAAGCGACATGTTTAAACTTATAATTCATATATATTTAAGTAAAAAATATTTTTGTTTTATTGTGAGCTATTTAATTTAAAGTTTGAACTACTATGTTAATTAACTTATTTGTCAACCCCCCACAACAACTCCACTACAATGAGAATGTTGAATGGCTTTAGTGTAAGTCATGTGAAACCATCTCTTTCATAACTACTATGTGAACTTTGGGAAAATTAAAACAAATAAATGTGTACAACTCCAAATTCCAGCACACGCATGCATATATATATATATATATATATATATATATATATATATATATATATATATATATATATATATATATATAGAGAGAGAGAGAGAGAGAGAGAGAGAGACTCGTGTGCTTTTAAAAGTAGGGAGTCTTTCATGTTTTCAAATTATTTTTGATGTTGGGACTTCCGAATCGGCGATCCGCTTCGTTAAACTTAATTTAGAATATTTAAAATATCTAAAAAATAAATTTTATGATTTTTTGATATTATTTACCTAGTGAGCAAATGAGCTCAAAATCAACGGCTGAAACTAAAAATTTTATAAAATATGATGATATGATACTAACATTTTAAATCAAAAATATTGATCTTGTTTTATATAGTAAAAAAAGAATTTTATCAAAATTTTATATTATTTGAATTTTTCTACACCGTTAAATTTACAAACGGCTCACCACGGCCATTAAAATTATTTTTCGCCGTTAGATTTACCCATCGACCATTTTCACATCTTAGATCATACTACTTTTTCAACCACCTACTAAATTCTAAAATACCACTATTATCATAACAACACATCCTTTTATGCAAGGATTAAAAATCTAATAGCACTAATAACTTTGTGCTATTAATAGTATAATAGTCTAGTTCTAGCTAAATAAAGCCCGACTATACTATCGATAGCACCGGACTAATTAGTGCTACCAAATTTTTCGTGTATATATATATATATATATATATATATATATATATATATATATATATATATATATATATATATATATATATATATAGAGAGAGAGAGAGAGAGAGAGAGAGAGTAGATCGAGCTTATATATTTTTAAAAACACAAGTTCAATCATACTTGTGAATTCTTTTATCATTGAATTTGCATTAGATTTGTATAATTGTACTTTCTTTTTCTCTCTCTTTAGTTGACTTTATAATTGCATAAATTTCAATACAAATTCAATAATAAAAAATTCATAAGCAGAGTTTGACTTGTGCTTTTAAAATGATACAAGCTCTACTCATATATATCTATAGTTCAGCTACTATGCTATCGATAGCACCAAGTCTTTGGTGCTATCAAATTTTCCACGGTTAGATTTACTCATTTGATTATTTTCATCCCTTAGAGCATACTATTTTCTCAATCACCCACAAAACCCTAGGGGCCCACTGTAATTCTAACCACACATCACTTCATCCAATGGTTAAAAATTTAATAGCACAGATGACTTGGTGATATATATATATATATATATATATATATATATATATATATATATTAGGACTTGTGTGCTTTTAGAAGTACGGAGCTCTTTGTGCTTCTAAATTGTTTTTAATATTGAGACTTCCGAATAGACGATTGGCTTTTTTAGACTTGATCTAGAATATTTGAAGTATATAGAAACTTAATTTTGTAATTTTTTGATATCATTTATCTAGTGATCGAAAGAGCTCAAAATCAACAGCTGAAAATAAAAATCTCACAAAATATGATGATATGATACTAAAATTTTAGATCAAAAATATTGATCTTATTCTATATAGTATAAAAAAAAAAAAATTATCAAAATTTTACGTGATTTGAATATTTCTACATCGTTAAATTTGTAAACGGCTCACCACAACAATAAAAATTATTGATTTTGGGCCACTTTGATCACTAATCAAATAATATCAAAAATTTACGAAATTTAATTTATAAGTCTTTTAAATATTCTAAATCAAATTTAACGAAGCCGATTGTTCATATATTCGAATGTCTCAATATCAAAAATAATTTAAAAATATAAAAATTTCTGTATTTTCAAAAGCACAGGTAATACCACTATCTTCATCATGATGTCAATGTGCATGGAATTGGGGTTTTTTTTTTTTTTTTTTTTTTTTTTTTTTTGTATTTTTGTATTTTTGCATTTGTAGTGTACTCTTTAACTTTGTTTGAAACTTGTAATCATGTCATTGTTTCTTATTAATTTACTCTCTCTGTCTCTCTCTCTCTACAAATTAATTGGATCTAATCAAGCTCAGCCAATAACAAATAGTCAAAAATTTAATAAATTTGTCTGTTAGTGTCCAAATTTATTGAATCTGATTCACTACTGCACTTATTTATTATGTATACTAATATTCTCGTAAATATCACATATGTTCATCTAATATACATAAAAAAATAACAATAATAATAATATTCAGCAAACGAGCATTCGCAGGGTTTGGACCAGAGACATACTTATTAAAAGGAATTGGAATGGGCCCGGTCACTGTGTGTTCTGTCTAGAAAATGAGGAAAGTGCGAACCATCTTTTCGCCTCCTGCGCTTCAACTCTGGCACTGCTTGAGACCCTGCTGCCTAACCGCTCAGAAATCCGTAGGAGCTCGACCACCGTAGGACTTTGGGAAGCACATGTGCTCAAGAGAGGGGGGTTGGGGAGGAGAGCCCTTCTCACCATCGCCGCCTCGTGGTGGTCCATTTGGGCAGAAAGGAACAGAAGGATCTTCGAAAACAAAGGTCGTTCCCCTCGCGAGATCCTCGCTGACATCAGGCTGAACCGCTCCCTCTGGTCCAGATTCTGCGTCTAAAACAAGGGTTTTTTTTTTTTTTTTTTTTTTTTTTTTTTTTTTTTGGGCCAAGCTGCTTCCGCAGCCACGGTTGCCCACCCCTCTTGCTAAATTCAACCCCGTCATTGAATGAAGCGGCAGCATGCTGCCTTTCCCTCAAAAAAAACGAGCATTCGCTCTTTATAATTAAATACTCTCTTCAGTAACTTAACTCAAATTTCTCTACATAAGTACATAATTAGAAAGAGAGATAAATTTTTAATATATATATATATATATATATAGTAGAGCTTATATGGTTTTATATATATATATATAGTAGAGCTTATATGGTTTCAAAAATAAAATAAAAAATATACTTATAAATTTTTTATTATTAAATTTATATTGAGATTTGTGATTTTGTAAAACTAACTAAAGAGAGAGAGAAAAAAAAAAAATAGCACAAATCTCAATGCAAATCTAATGATAAAAAATTTATAAACATATTTTTATTTGTGTTTTTAAAAAATATAAGCTCTACTATATATATATATATATATATATATATATATATATATAAAATAAATTATAATAATTTGAAAAAAAAAAAAAAAAAAAAAGTCAATAAGTCAACATTAAAAAAAAAAAAAAAAGGTATTAACATGAATTCAAGTAATGAGTCTCTTTCCCTTTTGTCGGAAGCTACGTACGTTTATTATAATGAGATTCTGTGGGCCCCACATGGACACTCAATCTCGTTAATTTTCGACTGCGCGCATAAACGCCCTTCTGCGGGCGCATCGGATACCGCCCATAATTTACGCGGATAAAGGATCGAACGGCTCGAAAGAAATGCTTCGCATAAATTTTTCATGCGGGGACTCGCAGGGTCGTCGCCATCTCGTAGCTTTTGTTTTATGCGGTCGCTGAAAAGATTCGGAGTCTCTTTTCCTAGAAAAAGAGAGGCGAAAAAAAAATTTAAAAAATTAAAAGATATTTCATTTTTTTAAAAAAAAATTAATAGGAAAAAAGGATTGTGTACACGTGGCTCGATCTCGACCTTAGAAAATAACTGGGGATTTAGATATGACGTGGGAAGTTAAATAGTGGACACGTGTCAGATTGGGGTTGTTTGGAATAAAAAAAGGAAAATATTTTATATCTTTTAAAAATAAAATAAAAATATTAGAAATTGTTCCTAAACAATTAATTTAATTCCCCGCGATTTGAATTTTTTTAAATAACTTTGATATTAAATAAAATTTAAATTTATGCACGCGCAATCAATTCAAATACTATATATAACATTTTAAATTATTTTTTAAAATATTTATAACTTTTACATATTTTTTATGATAATAAAATTTGAATTTGAATTTTTTAAATTAAAGTTTTTGGGACATTCCAAATGTTACTTTGACCAATTTTTGCAATCATTTGCTTCTCCTCGTGTTTCTCGCTAATCCTGGATTAAAGTGGGGTTTTACACTAACCACGAATTGTACCCAAAAAAACAACCCAACAAAAATAATTTACCAAATTAGATTTTTTTTCTTTAATTTATTTTTAATTAGCTATTAATGATTAGCATTAGTTGAATTCATTAATTCTATTTTCAAAAGAAAAGAAATCAAAGCTGTAAATTTAAATTTAATGGAATATATATTTAATTTGAGTTAAAATTCTTTTCAAAGTAGTAAACTCTTGGCACTTTTATATTGTTTTGGACGATAGATAATTTGAATATACAGTCGACACTATAAACAAGCTCTACGATATTTGAACATTTAATGAACTAAATTTTATAATTTTTCGACATTTGAACTCTGTTCTGTTGAATTAAAACTTCTTTTTTCTTTTGAACCTCTGTCTTTTTCTATAGTGTATCACTACAACAAAACTATGCTATAGTGACACTTTTAAGTATTGCTAAAAATTTAAAAAAATATTGCTGGAAAAAATACCGACACTTGTATAGTGACACATTATCATAATATGTCCCAAAAATATGTCCCTATAATCTAATTTTGGATATAAATGGACTATAAATGGTACACTTGTAAAAAAGTGTCACAAACATGTGTCCCTATAACCTAATTTTGTTGTAGTGTACATTGTTGCACTTTGGCCCAGGTGTCGTCGACGAAGGTGTCATACTTGAAGACGATGATGCCATGGATCTCGCGTCAAAGCTCGAATGCGGCGGCGAGGCTTGTGGGGCCAACGCCGGCAACAGCGAGCCTGAGACTGTAGAGGGGCACAGACAGTGGGGTAGCAGCGGGAAGATGTGGAGGCTACAATAGTTGCACTTTTAAACAACACAACTTTCATTTAAAATTTATAATTTTTGTCTCAAATAGTATAATTTTCACTCAAATAGTACGATTTTCGCTCAAACAGTGCAAATTTCGTCCAAATGATGCAACTTTTATCTCAAAAAGTATAATTTTCATCTCGAAGAGTATAACTTTTATCTCAAACTGTACAACGTTTTTCTGAAACAATTAATATAATTTCATCTTAATTAACAGTGTAATTTCATCATATTCTTTTTTTTTCTAATTCTTGGTCTTTTCTATAGCAGCGATGTATAATAATCTTCTTAACAGAAAAAAAAACATAGATTTTTTTTTTAAAAAAAAGTTCTACCCCTCTGCATCATTTTTCGCTACTACGTACGCCCTCTCCTTCACCATCTGTCGTGGTTACCACCCTCGCTGAAAGAGCTTTCCTATCCCGTCGTCTTTAAATCCTTCGGTATCCTCGTCGCTATTATCATCCACGGCCATGCACTCCGTCGCAAGTTCACCTCCGCTATCTATATCAGATCTGAGCCGGTGTCGGTAGAGGTGTGGTTGAGGTATGAAAGTGGAATGTGGCGTAGATGTTGGGGCGGTGAAGTTGAAGAAGAAGGGAAAAGAAGCGGAAAGGAGAACGAGAGAAACAAACTACGATGAGAAAGAAGACAAACCAGATGCGGAGAAAAAGGAAAAAAAGAAAGAGAAAAAAAAAAGAGAGAAAGAATAAGGATATTTTTGGTCAGTTTTCTAAAAATTCGAACCGAATCTGTAAAATTCAAAATAGTGGCCTCTTTTTGCAAAATTGCAAAACTAGTAAATTTTTTTATACAAATTGATCATATTATATATATATATATATATATATATATATATATATATATATATATATATATATATATATATATATATATATATATATATATATATATATAGCAACGCTACATGTACACCCCCAAAGGGGGTGTACATCTTATACCCACCCATCTAAGGGTGGGGAGGTCACTTCACAAATTGTGAAGTGACCCCTCACCACACCCCACCCATTGGATAGGTGGGGTGTGCGATGTACACCCCCAAATGGGGTGTACAAGTAGCATTTTCCATATATATATATATATATATATATATATATATATATATATATATATATACATATATCGATAAAAATTATCAATTTTGCGATCACTTGAATAGTAGTTCAAGTTTCGTATATCATATTTAGCAATTCCTATCATCGATTCCAACGTCGAACTATCGAAAAAAAGGTGGAAGAGTGAAATACCACTTTTTTTTTTTTTGTTAAATATGTGTCGAATTCTGAAACGGTAAGGTGTTCTAACTCTATTTTATTTTGGTTATTCTATTAAGTTGAATTTGTATTTCTTGTATTAGAATTTAACTATTATTATAAATATACTCTTTGTTCTGTAAATTTGGTGCAGCAAATGAGAGAGAATATGTAATATATTTTACGATTAGAGTTTTATAAAAAAGACATATTTTATAGTCCAGTTTGATTATAATAAAAGTTTTTATTCCGTTTCTGTCCGTGAATATAGATTAGTTGTCGAACCACGTAAATATTTATATACTTTTACTGTAACAAATTAATATAAGAGCAAATATGATAACAGCGTAAGTGAGGATCCATAACGATTTTTAAAAGTATTAATTCTAACTTATTTCTGAAGATGATTTGTATAAATATTTCATGGACTAATTTAGAACAAGTTGGAAAAATACAAAGACAATTTATAATAAATTTTACCCTCATCAACTACATATATTTTTTTCAAATCATATTTGATCTCATATATATATATATAAATTACCTGTCAAAAAATCTACAAAAGCTTGCTGCTTCTCCATCTTTATGCACCCACTAGTGATTTGTTTATGTAAAGCTAAGCACATTTTGTACACAGCCACCCCTTCCACTTGAATAAAGCTGCTCCTTAAAGCAGTCAAAAAAGCTTTTCCCAAAAGCCATTTTGTTCAATTGGATGGTGATGCAGAGGATTTATGTTTTCTTATTGTTTATTTTCTTTCCATATATATATATATATATATATATATATATATATATATATATATATATAGAGAGAGAGAGAGAGAGAGAGAGAGAGAGAGAGAGAGATGGACTGGAATACTATCATCAGCAAACGGACTCTGTTGCTATCGATTTGCTTTCGATAATCGGCACCGTCGAATATGATTTAGACCACTAGAACTATCTAGAAATCAAATTTCATATTTTTTTTAATATTATTTTCTTATTGAACAGCTGAAAATAAATATCATTTAAAAAGTGATGATAGGAGTCTTATAATCAAGATCGAGAGTATAGATTTTATTTTAAATAGTTAAAAGAATTTTCTAACCAAAATTCATTTGATTTAGATTTTTTTACACCGTTAAACGAGCAAACGTTTCATATCTACAATTAAAATTACAAATTTTGAAATCCTTTGATTGTTAGATCAATGCACTACAACAAAACTATGCTATAGCGACACTTTTAAGTGTTTCTAAAAACTAAAAAAAAAATGCTGCTGAAAAAAATACCGACACTTGTTATTAGTGTCGCTATATGTGCCGTCATTAGGGTGTATAGCGACACATTATTATAATGTGTCCCTATAACCTAATTTTAGATATAGATGGAATATAAATAGGACACTAGTAAAAAAATATCACAAATATGCGTCCCTATAACCTAATTTTGTTGTAGTGATGATATAAAAAAGATTTGAAATTTGATTTCTAGATAGTTCCAGTTATTCAGATCATGTTCAACGGTGTCGATCCTCGATTCGGAGGCTCCATCATCGAAAACAAATCGGTAGCAACGGAGTTCGTTTGCTACCAATAGTATTCCAATCCAACTATATATATATATATAACTAGACTGGAATACTATCGATAGCACCAAGTCATTGGTATTATCAATTTTTTAGCCCTTTGATTAAGATATGTGTGGTTAGGATGATAGTGATCCCCTAGGATTTAGTGGGTGGTTGGTTGAATAGTAAAAATTTTAGGGAACCGCTATAATCTTAACCACACATTCTTTCATCCAAGAGCTGAAAATTTGGTAGTACCAATTATTTGGTGCTATCGATAGTATTCCAATCGGACTATATATATATATATATATATATATATATATATATATATATATATATATATATATATATATATATATATATATATATATATATATATATATATATATATATATATATATATATATATATATATATATATATTTGATCTAGGTTATTTCTGACTCTTAGATAAAGAAATGTGTGGTTAGGATGATAGTGAGTTCTTAGGATTTAGTGGGTAGTTGAGAAAATAGTATGATCTATGGATTAGAAATGATAAAAAATGATAGATTTAACGGCGAAAAATTTGATAATATTAAGCCTTGGGTATCGTTTGGTTCGGGAATAAGAGAGAATGAGTTATATCAGGGATAAGTATAAAGTTAGGTATAAGTTAGGTATAATGTGAAATTGTGTTTGGTTGGGAATTAGGCTTATACCAGGTATAAGAAAAAAAGTGTTTGGTAGTGATTGAAAAATAAGAGGAATAGAACGTTGACCTTTGTGTTAAAAGATTAAAATATTCTTTTCTTTTAAATTTTTTTTTTAAATTAATATTTCAAAATTTATTCAAATTTTAATATTTATTTTTAATTTTTATAAAAATTTTAAGTGGGAAAAAAAAAGTAATTTTTAAATTTTAAGTGGGAGTAAAAATTTTAATTTTTAAATTTAAATAAATTTTAAAAAAATTTAAAAAAAATTGTATAAATTTTACAATTTTAAAATTAATATTATTTTTTAAAAAATAAAAATAAAAATTTATACTTATGATTTATTAAAATATAAAATATAAAAAATTAAAATTTATAAAATTATAAATTTATAATTTAAATATTTTTTAAAATTTAAACATGCTAATTAAAAAAAATAAAAAATTCAAAAGAAGCATAAAAGAAAGGAAAAAAAATAAAATAAAATAAAAAAAGCAAATGCAGAGCCTTGGGAAGGGGCCCAGAAAGTAGTTCAGGGGGTGTGGGGATGGGATATCCCCCCAAACGGGCCAAACCCGGTCCCAATCCCATTTATGTTTGGGTACAAAGGAGGATATTCCCTCTTTGTAGCCAAACCAAATAATGTCTTGGTGTTCTCGATAGCATAGTAATCAAACTCTGATGCTTTATTAATAATTTTATAAGAGGTCTTATTTCAAAATGATCTATGATTGAGGGGATTTGGGAACATTTTGCCACCATGTAGTTCGAAAGTTGCAGCAAACTATCATGTGGTTTCAACTTTAATTATCTCACCTAGGAATCCACAATTAATTAAATTGAATAGTAAAGTGATATTGATAAAAAAAAAAAGAAAAATTTGTAATATAGTAATATGCAGATTATATAATAGTACTGTCTTGCAGTTTGCAAATATTATAAAGTATAACTTTTCCAACCACAGAATGCAGAGTAATATTAAATATAACGATTTGTCTAGCTAGTAATAATAATTTGTTGAATTTAAATTATCGGTTTAAAATACTTAAGTTCTGTTATTGCTAGTAGCACTACAACAAAACTATACTATAACGATACTTTTAAGTATTGCTAAAAACTAAAAAAAAATGCTGCTCGAAAAAATACCGACACTTGTCATTAGTGTCGCTATATGTGCCGTCGCTAGGGTGTATAGCTGCACATTACTATAATGTGTTTCAAAAATATGTCCCTATAACCTATTTTTGGATATAGATGGACTATAAATAGAACACTTATAAAAAGTGTCACAAACATATGTCCCTATAATCTAATTTTATTGTAGTGTATAGGGTCATGGTGCATGTCTTATATACCTAATCACAATCTCGTTTTCATCCGATTTGGTACTATTGGGTGTCACATACTTTCCCCCATTTAGACTTTGACTTTCTCATCAGCTAAAGATCACCAAACAATATGAGACTCGTTTCATACTTCCGGCTGGTTTCCGACTCTGATATTAATTGTGATGACTCAACTCGCTAGTAATAATAACTCGTTGAGTCTAAATTATCAGTCCAAAATGGTTATGCCCAGTCTTTTATATATTCAATTATATTCGTGTGATTATTGAGGTGTCACATTTAAATACATTAAATTTTAGTGGGACAAATTGAAGTTTACTTCTTCTTTTTTTTTTTTTCTTTTTTTTTTTTTTGAATGGAATGTCAAAAGGGGGCCAAGGAATCAATTGAGACATCTTTTTGGATGGCCCACACAAAAAGGTTTGGAAAATAAAGAGAGGAATTAAAGTTGGGTGCTCTTTGATATTCCAAAGTGGCCTATGTTGAAACCCTAATAAGTTGTGCACCCCTTTTGTAAAAGAATAAAAGGTGTAGAATACAGAGAAAGCACCAAATATCTAGCATTAGAAAGATCTTACATGGACATGAAAGTTATGTTACTGTGTTGGTCATTGTTTTTCCCACTTTGGTGGGTATTTTAGGTCCTAGCTAAAGCTCCATTAAAGAATTTTTAAAAAGTTGCTTTATTAAAGGTAGGGAATAAAAAATAAAAGGTCTTTTGACCATTATTCAAATTTTTTTAAATTTATCTTGAAATTACCAAAATACCTTTCTAAGGATTTTTTTAGAAATCAATAAAAGTGCTTGGAATCGATCGTCGAGAGAATTGAATCGATTGTTTCTCAAACAGCAGTTCTGCAAAAACTTTGATGACGAAAAGACCACGATTTGTCCCAATTCATTGGAGCATGCCAAGGACAAATGGATGTGCCTAATTAATCTTAAGCAAACAGCTAATAACACAAGAAAACAAAAGGAAACAAGCAAGGGAGATTAATCCAAATCGATTAGCGGAAACTACGATGAATTAATTAATTAAATGTGTCACTAATCTCCACACCATGCATTCTCATTAATCAATTCATTATGCAACACTATTCATCACAAACATTACCACTACAACAACTATAGCTTGGACAAAGAAAAAGAAGTGGAGAGAGATTGATCATTTGATTGTATGAGAAACTCATCAGATCAAATGGAGGCAAGAAAATGCCAGGTTTGTTGTTAATGTTATTCTTAGTAGAGTTTTTGTATATTTTCACCCGTAAGATTATACTATTTCTCCAATCACCCATTAAATCCAAGGGACCCACTATCATTTCAACCACATATCTCTTAATTCAACGGTTAAAAACTTAATAGTACCAATGACTTGGTACTATTAATAGTATTCCAGCCTGACTATATATATATATATATATATATATATATATATATATATATATATATATATATATATATATGCAATCATAATCATAACATAGATAAAAGTAGAAAAAGTTTATTTAGTATTAGCAAATTAGGTACATATAACAAGTTGTTAGATGTGACTCCGAAATTAGAAATCGCTTTGATTTTGTATTTTCGGTTCGCCGACGGCTTCACGGTGTAACGATAAAATTTGATAAAATTTTGAGAAAAGAAAATTAGATGTCTGTGGTGAAAGCGGAGGGCCGATAAGACAAACCCGTTAAGAAGTTTCTTATCCTCTTTTCTTTTTTCCCAGAGAGATCGAGCGATTGTACGATCATTTGAACTTTGCATTCCTTTTTTCAACATAGTGAAACTCTTTTCGCCCGTAGTTTTTTTCTTGAGAAAGATTTTTCACGTAAATCTGTGTGTTCTGTTTTGTCGTGTTTTTTGAAATTTACTTTTTGTAGTGGTCGCCTATTGATTTCGTGTTGCTAACACAAGTCACATAAAATTAATGAAGGATATTGTTGGGGGCTTAATTACTCTTCTTTCCTATTATGAGCAATAAATTAATTAAGATCACAAAGTAATAGGATTTGTTAAGCTCTTCAAATGACCAATAATAATCCTATTTACTTCTTTTGATAAAGTAATAATAATCATATTTATATTTATGTAAATTACTAGATTCATATCAACTGTCCCTAATGGAAATGACAAAGAACTTGGTGGTTGATATTCGAAACCCGAGTTCGAAGTCTAGCTGCTTCATATTTCTAGCTAAATTTATTTCAAAAATAAACGAAATAGATAGCATGCTACCTTTCTTTCAAAAAAATAAATAAATAAATAAATAAATACTAGATTCATGATCACACACATCAAGTTCCAAAATAGTAAATTGCTTCCTTTTTCTTTTTTCCTTTTTAAAAAAAAACAATACTATTTAAATTTACTGTTAGCAACGAGCGCACAAACTAAACACAAAATCAATATACGACCACCACATAAAAGAAAATCTCAAAAGCACGAACAAAGTAGAACACACAGATTTACGTGAAAAACTCTTTGCAGAAAAAAAATCACGGGCGAAAAAGAAGAGTTTCACTATGTCGGAACAAAGGGAATAGAAAATTCAGATAATCGTACAATCGCTGGATCTCTCTAGGGCAAAAGAAAAGATATCACTAATTTTAACGGATTTTTCCTTGGCGGATCTGATTCGTACTGCAGGGGGCGGAGCTCCCCACACCCTCTGTCCGATGTCAATGGTGGGCTTCGGGCTCGGGCCCCTTCGCTTCCACCACAGACATTCATGAAATTTATTGTCGCACCGTGAAGCCGTCGGCAAACTGGAATCATAATATTGGAGCGATTTCTAATTTCGGAGTCACATCTAACACTTACTGTTTGATATGTTAAGCTTACTTTAAATCCTTGTATTTATCTATAAAATTTTGAGAAAAGAAGTAGGTTAAGATGGATAAGAAATCATAGATCATAGATCGTTGGCACTAACCATTAATCCTTAATTCACTTAAAGAGACGTACGTAGGCTCAATTGTGACTCGGCCCACCTGCACACAAATTTGCAGCATGCAAGAATCAAACAAGTGGCCTCTGATCCTGATATCACTTGTCAAATCATTGGAGCTAACCATTAATTCCAAAAACTCGAGTTATTAGAAATACGCAGCCAATTCATTTAAAGCGTACAGATATAACGTCCACAGGTCCCGATTGTGACTCGGCCCAACCAGCCTCATGCCACTTCGAATGTGACGTCTTTTCGAATGTGACTCGACCCGACCTAAACTCCCGCCAGAGGGCCAATTTTTGCAGTTTAATTTGGTCACTTTTGGCTTGTTTCGATATGTTTTCATAGGTTTTGATCAATTTTACTGGCTATGTGATTTGAACTTAATGAAGCAGAAAAACAGATGGACAAATTCTACAATCACAAATTCTGTCAGTACACAACTTGGTGATGTCAAAATAATGTCACTACATCATAAGTTTCCTCAATTCATTCAAAAACAAGTTAAAGTTCACTCAATTAGTTTAATATGTTGATCTCACA
This sequence comes from Tillandsia leiboldiana, assembly GCA_029204045.2. Taxonomy (NCBI): domain Eukaryota; kingdom Viridiplantae; phylum Streptophyta; class Magnoliopsida; order Poales; family Bromeliaceae; genus Tillandsia; species Tillandsia leiboldiana. Next base: position 679,007 of record CM055072.1, on the reverse strand, counting down.
CAGATGAAGCATCATGTATTTTGTTCTTATTACTAATCCATAAACTTACTGAGTAACTAATTAACTAATCCAGGTAGCGTACTCGCGCAAAAGAGACGATCCCCAATTCGAAGGAATGCGAAGACAAAATCAACCCATGACATATAAAGGAAGCACATTGGACTCAGAATCAAACATCCAAAATTCAAGTTTTTCGCGTTCGTTATCAGATATATGGGAAATAGAATCCAAATGGAGTTTACCAACTACTTATTATATGATCATACAATGAAGCTGGAGAAACAAGAGACAGATTCTGCGCCGGAAAGTGTTGAGGTGGAGGAAAATTTATCAGTTGATGATAACAATCATCTGAAAGAGCTCGAAAGAACATTTACTGAGAATGCGCAGGATGCAAATCATTCTAAGAATTACTCGCCTCAATCCGCTGCAACATTCTACTGCTGTAACTTTTCGCCTACTGATGCTTCTGTTTTGGCAATGTGCAATAGTATCGAAAGGCTGAACCAATATTTGAAAGCTACGAAAGCTAATGTTCGAGCTGGCGTCCCCGGAAAGTTTCTGCAAGCTGTTGTAGGACAAGAAATTGCTGGTACGCGATGTACTAATTCTTTGTTTCTACTTATGTAGAGCTTCTCAGGGTGCTGTTTGAGTAGCGCTATTCAAAAAAGCAAATTCGTGTCAAATCTGAATTTTCATGTGCCCCTCAAAAAGCGAATTCTATTGCAAAATATGCCCATATCATATAAATGAATGTCAGTTTTTTTGTTAACAATAACTCATTTTAACCTTCTGACACAACAAATGCTTCTGACATTATATTATTACCTAAATGCTGTTAGATGTGACTCAAAATCAGAATCGCTTCGATGTTATCGTAGAACTCTTGTATTCCCTCTTTTCTACATAGTGAAATCTCTTCTCTTTCGTCCGTGGTTTTTTTCCTGCGAAGGGTTTCCACGTAAATCTGTGTGTTAATTTTCTGTCGTGCAATTTTGGTTTTACTTTTCTGTCGTGATCGCCAATTGATTTTGTTTAGTTTGTGCGCTCGTTGCTAACAAATGCCTTATTTCAGATGTCGGATCTATCATTTCTACGATAACATACGCCTTCTTCTTGCATGAGTACCAAACAAATAGTCATCTTTGCACTGCGCCAATCATAAACATTAGTAGGGCAGAGTTTAATGCACATGCCGAGCTAAAATGGTTGCTTCGTTCGTGTCGAGTCGAGGAAACTCACTTAGTTTTTATCGAACTGCTAAAAATCATCATCATTATGAATGTCAATGAGTGGTATTCATGTTTTATACAGGGATTGACAGATGCATTGGTTGAAATTGTCGACAGCAAACCGGTACTCCACCGTTTAAAGTATCAAATAATTTATATACATGAGCGGAGCGATACTTCAACTACAATATACATATATGATGCTCAGCAACATGAACTGTAAAATGGTTCATGTTCTTAACTTGCAGGATTGCACATGTTGTGCACTAGTGGCTGAAAAGTTCTCGGAGACAGTTCCAGAAATCCTAGCTGGGCAAGGATTTTGTAGACTTCTGGTATATGTCTATTCTCAAATAAATCGCTGAAGTTTACTTCATCTGATTGAGTACAAGATATTGGTTGAAATTTACAATTGGATGCAGTTATCAGGTATTCTCTTGGACACAACATACCTACAAAGTGCTAATTGCACTTCCAAAGATAAATATATGGCGACGCTACTTTTTTTTTTGAGAGAAGGTAGCATGCTACCGCTTCATTCAAGTCGAAATGAACTAAGCAACAGGATGAGACAACAAGGCCTCGAGAAAAAAAAAAAAAAAAAAAAAAAAAAAAAAAAAAAAAAAAAACTCCCAAAGGGAGCTAGCAGAAAGACTCCCAAAGGGAGCGGAGTGCGCGGACAGAGCCTAGCAGGTGCTTCCCGTTGACTTTCTTGTTCTCGAAAATCCTTCTGTTACGCTCCAGCCAAATCGACCACCAGGATGCGATTAAGATGGATGGCTCTCTCAATCTTCCCTGGGTTGCCTCCAATCTGACAGCAGTTCTCCCACAGAATTACCACCGAGGTGCCGCCGCCCAGGAGCCGCTTGTAGGTTAGTTGGGAGCCCAATAGCACTCTGCTAGCAACGCAGTCGACCAGTAAATGGTTGACGGTCTCGATGGCCGCCCCACAGAAGACGCACAGCTCTTCCCCACTCCAGCCTCTAGAAATAAGCTTGTCCTTTGTGCGAATCCTACCTTTCAGAGCCAGCCACACGAAGATCTTGACTTTCAGCGGTGCTTTGGCAGCCCAGAGCTTATCGAAAAGGGTGACCTTAACTCCGCTATCTTGCAGAAAGTTGTATGTCGTCTTTACCGAGAAGACTTCCGATACGGCGACACTACTGATCAAAGGAGTCGGTCGATTTGGATTTAGTGGACTTTTTCAGATATGTAAGTTAAGTTACTCTTTTACCTTTTTGACTAGTGTGGTTTAAACTTGTAGCTCATTATCTTAAATGCTTGGGGTGCTAATTATCGCAGTGAAGTACAAAATGAACGACATCACAGATCTTACGGTGAGGGACGTACTCCGAAGAGATTTCAAAAAGTGGACAAGAGTCTCAGGTTCAATTTTTATCTATCTCTGTCGGTTATACGCATATAAGTGTGTCGTATGCGGATAATGTGTGGTATGACCAGGAAAACCGAGTAGCACTGGCTCGAGATTAACGGTGATTCATATCGCGGTACGAGTTCAATTGGAATTTCAATCGAGCAACTTCTTTGTCACGAAAATTCGGCAGCTCACGAAGTTGCACAATTTCAAGGTGAGTAAATGCTCATGTTCATGCCTCCAAAAATTCTCTCTCTAATTTTTCAGGATATGTACTTCTGATCTGTCCCAGAATCAGAGAAATCGCAGCAACTGACGGTCGTTTCAGGGTACTACGATCATAACAAAAACTTCAAGGTACATCAACCTTTTCGACTTGTCACACAATGCTAATTGCTTTGTTTGAATTTCAATAAGCAAGTACTAAATATTAATCAAAATTTTCTGCTGCTGAGTATGATCAGCCTTACGAAAACAACTTCTGCAAAATACTCTGATGCTCTACAGATCTAAAAGACGAGCAAAGAGCGTACGAGATCGACAACAAGTTGACGTCGAGGCGATTTTGGAGGGGTGTTAAGAAAACAGTGGCAGTTTTAACAACATAATAATGTTTCAGAATGAAAGTGAACAATTTACTACATATATATATATGGGATGTTCATTTTAGCTTTTGCGGTGAACTGGGTCTAAGTTCGAACCGAATTCGAAGAGATTGTGTTGACTTTAGCATTTTGTAAGGAAAATATTCTTCGCAACTGTAAAATTACGGCATAATAATATATGCACATGTGTAATTTTATTTTATGCAACTGAGTCACGCGACTCTATAACAAATCGGGCTCGTACTCAATCGGGCCCGAATCATCTTAGCCTGATTTCTATGGATTAGATTAGGCCAGCCCAACTAGGGATGTTCGGAGTGAGTTTTTAAAAACCCGAATTCAAACCCGCCTATCAAACCCAGAATCCGAACCAGAAGCCGTCGGATTTTAAAAAACTACGTCCAAACCCGAACTCGAAAATTCAAACCCAAAATATTTATTTCTCTTTATAATATTTCAAAATATATTATATTAAATCTAAAATTTTAAAATATAAATTTAAATATAATATCATATATATATATATATATATATATATATATATATATATATATATATATATATATATATATATATATATATATATATATATATAGAGAGAGAGAGAGAGAGAGAGAGAGAGAAAGAGTAGAGCTTATATGCTTTTAAAAGTACAAATCCGTTCATACTTGTGAATTTTTTACCATTGAATTTGTATTGAGATTTATAGTTTTTTTTTTTTTTTTTTTTTCTTTAGTTAACTTTACAATAGTACAAATTCCAATACAAATCCAATAGTAAAAAATTTACGAGCATAAATTAGCTTATACTTTTAAAAATATATAAGCTCTACTATATATATATATATATATATATATATATATATATATATATAGAGAGAGAGAGAGAGAGAGAGAGAGAGAGAGAGTCCGGCTACTATACTATCGATAGCACCAACCAAGCATTTGGTGCTATCAAGTTTTCTACCCTTAGATAAATATTTTTGATTATTTTCACTCCTTAGATTTTACTATTCCCCCAACCACCTATTAAACCCAAGAAGCCCACTATCATCTCAACCACACATCTTTTAATTCAAGGTTTAAAAATTTAATAGCGCCAATGACTTGGTACTATTAATAGTATTCCACCCTAACTCTATATTAATAGTACCAAGTCATTGGTGCTATTAAGTTTTTAACTTTTGAATTAAAAGATGTGTGGTTTAGATGATAGTGGGCTTCTTGAGTTTAATAGGTAGTTGAGAAAATAGTAAAATATAACAGGTGAAAATGATCAAGGGGGTTGATCTAAGGGTAGAAAATTTAATAGCACCAATAACTTGGTATAGGGGTGTCAACGAGCCTTTACACGAGCTGACTCATGAACAACAAATTTGATTTTCATTTCTACTATTATGTGTAAAGTTGAAAAAAAATTAAATTTTAAATTTTAATCTAATAATTAAAATTTATAAAAAATTAATGGCCTAAAATCTAAACAAATATATATATAAGCTGCTCTTGTTCGACTCGTGTTCGGCTCGTTTACTAAACAAGCGATTCAATCTCGAGCTCATTTCGATTTGAATATGAGCTAGCTCGCAAACAGCGAGCTAAATCGACACCCCTAACTTGGTACTATTAATAGTATAGTAGCCGGACTCCATATATATATATATATATATATAAAATCAATTTTGGGCTAAGGTCAGGTCGGGTTGGATTCGAATTCAGGTAGGATATAAGTTAAACTCAATCCAAAATCCATAAGATTTTCGTTCTTTATATTCACATTCAAAACTATATCTATTTAGCATCTGATAAAACCGATCCATTCGGATTTTGGTTTAGGTTCAGGTTCAGGTTCAGATTCGAGCTCAAATTCGGATAAAATTTTGAATATTCGTAGCCATTAACATCCCTAACCCCAACTCACTAATTTCCAAGAAGGTAGGGTTTATTGCTTAAACAATTTGGATTAAACTAATCATAGTGTTATAATAATGAGAACTTAATTAACTAATATTATAATCACTTGGGTTTGATCAACCCATGAAAGCATACTTACTTTGACCAACTTGTTTGACCTCAAAAAAATTAATTAAGAGGTTTGACCATTTTTACATAAAAACCCACTTCTTTTAGAGCTTTGCATACTCACTCCCCATCATTTACTTAGAAAAAAAAATAATTAAAAGAATAAAAGCCCTTAAATTGGTGTTATTTAGTTTTAGAAATAAGAGTTGTTGATTAAGGGAAAAAAATAAAGAAAAAGATCCATTAATTTAATTTCAAAAGAAACTAAAATCCTTGTGCCTAATTTTTTTCTTTTTTAATTGTCATTTTTTTTGTGCAAAAGTTAAATAAAATTTATTTCTACATTCCCCTTAAATTCTTAATTTTTTTTAAAAAAAAAATCAGTAATTATAGTCAATTAAAACTGAAAATTTGATTAAATTCATTACCAATTTAATCAAACATAAAATAGAAAATTTTAAGGTAACGTTAGAAATTAAAGAAGTGTTAACTAAAAATAAAATAAAAAAATTGAGGGGCCTATTTCAATTCATTTTTTATTTTTTTTTACACTAAGTTACACATGTGCTTTGTTGACCTAAATAAATTTTAAAATCTACAAAATTCCTTAATAAATTGGGTTTGACCAAGTCAAAATAACTTATCATTTTATTATTTTATTATTTATTACTTATTATTTTAACTTTAATGCATTTTATTTTATTTTATATATGACTTTCGGTGTAACGGGGGTAAAATATGCATGTGGATCCCTCAACTATATGTAATTTGGAAGTGAATCCCCTCTATTTCAACAATGATAAAATTTAAAATAAGATCAAAGATTTCTAAAATTTTGTTGTGAATTTAAAAATAAATAATTCATTGAATAATTTTAGTTTATTCATGTGATTCTATTTTAAATTTTTAATACAAGGAAATCATAATTAATTAATATTTGGGACATATATAGGTAAAGTGAAAAATATTTATTTCTTAATTTTAATTTTTATGAAATTAAATAATCTCTAGTCAAAACAGTTTAAATTATTTTTTACAAAATGATAACTCATAATTTGTTTTAATTAGTACAATTTCTATATAAACTAATAAGAATAATTAAAATAAATAAAAGAGAACCATAAATTAAGAAATAAGAAGTGAAGGGTAAAATTAGAGAAGTGCCTATAGTTGAGGGGTCTCCATAAACTTTTACTACTATTATGGAAAATGCTTCTGATACATCCGAAATTTGATGTATATTTTATACTTCATCTATTTTTGACAGAAATAAATTTTGCTGATTATTTTGAACTGATCAGTAAAAAAACCTCCACCCCTGAATGAATGGGGTGTACATCGTACACCGAAAATCAGGTGTACCGGGTATACTAAGATATTCCAATTCGTTAAGCAAAAATTGTTTATTTCAGAAATAATATAAATTTAAAAATAATCAGATATTAATATAATTTTACATTTAGATGAGTATTAAAATTATGTTGTGTGTGTGTATATATATATATAAAGAAAAATTATGTTTTATTTGATAAAATAAAATAATAAAAATTAAAAGAATTTTTTTAGTTGAGGAAAATTATTATTTACATAAAAAATTTATTTTAAAAAAATTAATTATAATTTATATTATTTAAATTTAGTTTTTGTATATAAAAAAATTAATTTATTACAAATTAAATTTTTTTTAAAAAAAATAAATTTTTTTATAAATTTTAAAATTTTAAAATTAATAAATTTTTAATTTTATTTAAAATTAAAATTTATAAATTTTAAAAATTTAGCGATTTATTTCTACCCCCAGTGTGTTTTGTTTAACTTTACATGTTGGACTCGCACGTGTAAATTCCACGTGTCGTTCTATAGATTTCCGTGATATATCACCGTTACACTGAAGAATCTATTATTTTTTGGAAAATGCTATGTGTACATCCCTTTCAGGGTGTACATCATACACCCCACCTATATAAGAATGGGGGTGTGATGATGGATCACTTGACCCGTAAAAAGTATCGCCACCATTAAAATGGTGGAGGTGGATGATGTACACCCCTTTGGAGTGTACCTCCTTTTTACCATTTTGCCCTTTTCTTTTGACTAATATGATCCTTCCTTATCTCATCGTTCTCTTTCTCTCTCTCTCTCTCATCTTTCTCTCTCTACAAAATTTCCTAATTCGCTCGAATCTCCTCCCCCTCCCCTCTCTCTCTTTCTACAAACCCTAGCGTAGGCGATCCTCGGAAGGGAGAGGGAGAGAGATAGGGAGAGAGATGGATCGAATCAGTAGTGCGAAGCACTGAGAAGGTCCAATTTTTACGGATTTTGAGCACCATTTTCTCCCCCTCTTTCGATTGAGATCGAGATCGCAGAGAGAGGAGATGCAGTATCGGAATGGTGTAGCTGCGGTGGCGGCGGAGGCGGAGACGGAGGAGGATGAGAGGGGGGTGATCCTCGGCGTCGACGGAGGCACCACCACCACCGTCTGCGTCTGCCTCCCGGCGGGCTCCGCCGCCGCCGCCGGCGGTGGCTACGGAGGCGGCGGAGGATCGCCGGAGAAGGTCCCCGTCCTCGCCCGAGCCGTCGCGGGGTGCTCGAACCACAACTCCGTCGGAGGTATCGATCACCTTTCCTCCTCTTTCGTTTATTATAGGGTTTTGATTAGGGCATGGAGAGAAAAGAACTGTTCGATTGTAATAGACTTTGATGGGGGAAAAAAATTAGCCCGATGATTTATTTTTTTTAAAAAAAAAATTGTATTAGTTTAGGAAATTATCATTTGTAATTCGTCAAATTAGATTTCTTTTTGTTGTTGCTGTTGTTGCTGTTGCTGCTGATTCAGATAGAATCTTTTCTCAGCTAGTGATTTAATGTAGTTTGAAAGGACAAAAAAAAAGAAGAAGAAATGGTCCAATGACTGGTTTTTTATCATTTGTAATTTGTCAAATTAGATTTTTTCTATTCTGTTGTTGCTGATGTTGCAGATTCAGATGGAATCTTTTTCCTATGATTTTATAATCTCCCTCTGTGACTTCCAATTTTGTATTAGTTTGTTGTAATGGTGATTGGTAGGAAAAGGAAAAAAGAAATAGTCCAATGGCTAGTTTTATATGCTTCTTCGGGAATTATTATTTGTAATTTTTTGATTCCACTGTTGTTATTGTTGCGGATTCAGATAGGATTATCTCCATTTGTGATTTAATTGTTGTTTATTCGGATGCGTTCATTTTCGTATTTGTTTGCTGTAATGGAGTTTGATAGGACGAAAGACGAAGTCCAAGGCTTAATTTTTTATGCTTGTTCTTTACTGGTAAACTATATTTGTGAGATCTAGTATAATACACTATTTGAATTTTGATTTGTTTGGGAATTATTATTTGTAATTTGCCAACTTGGATTTCAATTTGTTGCTGGTACAGATTCAGACAGAATCTTTTTCCTACGGTTTTATAATCTCAGCTCTCGCCCACTTTCTCTTCACTTCTAATTTTAATACTATGTCTTTGTTAAGTCGGTTTATCTTAAATTTCTGGTCTTCTGGACTTTTCCTCTTTTTTATCCTCTGGCCCATCAATGATTGTTAGGTTTACTTCAGGTAAATGGAGTCAACTGTCGTTTTTGATATTTTAATTGGCTAAAATGAAATGCAATTTCCTGTACTGAGAAACTGTTGCCTGAATTATAGTTCATTTGCAAATAAATCTCGATTTTACTACTTGATCTTTCATTACTCTTGATTTCAGAAAATTCCATCGAAAGCTGTTGAAGTTACATATAATCTGATTTTTTGTGTTTAGTTAACTATAGTTATTCCGTTTAGTAACATAACGATCTGTTAGGAAGTATATTTCCATTAGTATAAATAAAATTTTTGTCGAGAAGTAGTTACATTAAACATACCGTAAGGTTCAGTAGTAAATAAAAAGGTCTAAATTTTAGTTGTACGTTTTCGAAATTTGTATGTTTTTACGTTGAGCTTGTAATGGCACACTTGCTAATACTAAGATACTCGATTGACTAACTTAAGTATTTGCATTTTTCTTTTCCTGCAATATAACCCATTTTTCTCGTCTTCAATTCAGAAATTGCTGCTAGGGAAACCCTAGAACAAGTTATGGCTGAAGCCCTCTCAAAGGCTGGTGCGGATCACTCAGCTGTTCGGGCTGTTTGTTTAGCTGTTTCTGGTGTAAATCATCCCACAGATAAACAGAGGATACTGAATTGGCTGAGGTGTGTTCCTTGAGTTCTCTTCTTTTACTAAATTGAAAAGGATTTATATATGACACTCTTTTTTCGTGAATTCCTGCCGTCCTTTCTGGCATGTCTTTAGGTTTTTTCCAGTGAAAGTACTTCAATTTTCTTCTTTGTGCATTAAATGGTTGTCATCGGCATTTGTGGTTACTTCACCAAATTAAAGCGTCTTGCAGATGGAAGTCAGCGAGTAACACTGTCCTTATCTCATTTAACAAATTCAAACTAATCATCGAGGCATCTTTAGCATCATCCGTAAGTGATATTTTATTCTTATGATTGATTAATTTTTAAATGACAAAGCGGCGCCCACATAAGGTAGTTGCCGGTCGTTCAGGTATTCTGCTTTTGAGCGGCTCCATTAATTGGCCCATACCGTGATGTGCAACTCTGTACTCTTTTAAGTATTTAAAAAATTCATGTCATTATTCGGAAGGTAAAGTTGAAAACGTGCTAATTTTCTTTAGAAATATTTGAAGATCTGAGTAAACTTTTCATGAGTTAATGTGAAGGTGGATTTCAATTATCTGTTTTCACAGATCACAATTTAATTTACTTGATTTCATTGAATTGCAAATTAATTCAATTGTGTCTTGATTTAATTGGAAGTTAACTTTACTGTGGATTTCATCATTCTTTTCTCTCTCTCTTTCTCAGGGATATATTTCCCAGTCATGTGAAGTTCTATGTCGAAAATGATGCAGTTGCTGCATTGGCGAGCGGCACGATGGGAAAGCTCCACGGTTGTGTTCTGATTGCGGGCACAGGAACTATTGCTTATGGGTTCACAGAAGACGGAAGAGAAGCACGAGCTGCAGGTGCTGGGCCAGTCTTGGGTGACTGGGGAAGGTTAGTTAATTCAGGGTTAGCTGCAAACTTAGTAAATTGAAATTTGATTTCAATTTCGAATTCGTGATTCAAATTGTAGCAATTCCAATCCTCAAAAGTCTATTCAAGGATAAAATTTGCAACTAACACTTGTATTACTTGAGCGCACAGTAATTATATGCTCGGTAGGCCTTATGCTTTTTGGGTTGCATGGGTTTGAATATATATGTCAGCTCTCAGGCTTATGTGAGCTTGGGCTTGCCTGATCTCCCCATCAACGATTAACACCATTTTCATCTAATATTGGCTAGTACCTTGTTCATCATCGGGTACTAGCCACAGATATTGGTGAATCCTGCCCCTTGGTTTTGTCTATACTTTTATTTTCTGATTATGGAAGAAAATGTGAGATGGCTGCATGTGCACATTTCGCAGTGGATATGGCATTGCTGCGCAGGCTTTGACAGCAGTAATCAGAGCTCATGATGGTCGTGGACCGCCAACGAATTTGTCCGAAAGCATTCTTGACAAGCTGGAGCTTTCTTCGCAGGATGAACTCATTGGGTACTTTACCTTTTTCAGTTCACTTTTACATGCTTATGGAATAATAAATGATCAACCTGTTTCTAGAAAATCTACAAGTTACTACTCTTTCTTTATCTGGGACAGTTGGACTTATGCCGATCCTTCTTGGGCTCGTATTGCTGCTCTTGTTCCCGTCGTCGTATCTTCTGCCGAGGAGGGCGATGAAGTCGCAAACAAAATATTATCCAATTCGGTCCAAGAGTTGGCCGATAGTGTCATAGCTGTTGTTCGAAGACTTAGCTTGTGTGGCAAAGGTGGAAATACGTCATACTATGATCATCCTATACGATTAATCACGGTTAACCATTTTGTGTTTAATGAATAGGGTTGCAAGTTCAATGATCATTTTAAGTTGTCGCAGGCCTGATCATTTTAAGTTGCGAACCCCAAGTGACTAGTCGGGCTTTTACACAAAATGTTTAAGCTTGAGTTTCTATTTGTAATCTAATTTTATTTACACTTGAATGTTAATTTCTTTTTCTATTTTTATCGCAGAAGGGAAGGATAGTTTTCCGCTAGTTATGGTCGGAGGAGTGCTCGAGTCTAATAAAGGATGGGACATTGCGGGTAAAGTTACAAACTGCATTTCGAAGGTTTTCCCTGGGGCTCATCCTATTCGACCCGAGGTGTGTGGAATTTCATCGTTGTGAAAAATTTATGTTTGCATCCCTTGGTAAATTGCATCTCTATTTCTACAATTGGGGTCTGTAACCTTCATTATATTTCTGTCCTAGTCCTATGTGTTGGCTATTTATTTATGGGTTAAAAATAGATCCAACTTCCTGCCCGTGACAATAGGCCCAGGAGACTAATAAGTTGAGTTGGGTGAGCCCAATAAGTTGAGTGGGGCTGCGGTCCACAATAGACCTAACGGCAAGAGGCCCAACAATAGACCCAACGTCCAGGTGGGTTGAGTCCGGTCGAGACCCGTGGGCGCTGTGTCTGTACGCTTTAAGTGAATTGGTTGCGTATTTCTAACGGCTCGAGCTTTTGGGATTAATGGTTAGCGCCAACGATCCTACACTATGGCATATTTGGATAAGTTCAAAGTCTTTTATATGGTGATTCCTCAGATTATACTACTCATTTGAAAATTAGAGATCCAGTTGTAAAAAGTGAAGTAGGGAACCGAATTGAAATTTTGTCGAAATCACGAGGTTCTGTTATTTTCTGGCACAGATAAGTTGGGTATGAGCATAAGATGAAATTACCTGCCATATCATTCACATCAGCATTCATCAACTTCATTCTGTTACTGACCGAATAATTTTTTTTTTTTTTTTGTAAACTGACCGACAAAAGCTAGGGTTTGACCGCCACCCTTGTTGCATGCAGGTGGAACCAGCAGTTGGGGCAGCTTTGCTGGCTGGGAATAATTACAATAAAGACTCAAAATTATGCAACGGCGGCTAATTATTTCGGAGAGATCTTTTCACTGTAAATTAGCACATCAATTGTTACAGAAATTGGAGGGTGGAATACGGAAACGTGTTTGTTCGATCACTCGCGAATTGATCAGCAGCAGATATAATAATTTCACTCCATTATCAATGGATATGCGCGTCAAATGGCTTCTTTTTTTTTTGCCTCTTTAGTTATATAATATTGTAGTGATTAAATTGAATGAAAGGGTAATAATCAATAGTCCTTCATTTTATTTCCTTTTTTTTTTTTTCCTCATTTTCCCCTTTCAGAGAAAAATGATGTGTGTTGTTTAGAAGTTAAAATACAATTGACTGTTCTATTCTATTGTGGGGAGCTGAGTATATTCAAATCTCTTCGCTTGGAAGAACTTTGTTCTGGATCTCTTGATTTTAAGTTGATTTCAAGTTGTTGTATGCTTTTTCATCTAAAATTAAGTCTAAATTTCTTGTGATTTATATTTATGGGTTAATTGCATACGGCTCTCTGCAAACATATCGAATAGCAAATATATTCCTACAAAGTTTAACTTTTTATATTTATTCATTCAAAAGTCCAACGTTATTCATATATATCCTTCCGGTTTATTATCGTTAGTTCACTGTTTATTTTTTAACAGATTATATGTGAAATGACAGTTTTATTTTTTCAAAAATGTCCTTCTAAAAAATAATGCAGAAATATCTGGAAGGGTAAACAGATAAATTTACCTCACTAATTAACCAAAATTAACTATTTAACCTATGGTTAACTAATTTTTTCTAACAGAGATAGACGGCAGGGATATATATGAATAACGTTAGACTTTTGAAGGGATAAATATGAAAAGTTGAGCTTTGTAGGAATATATTTGCTATTCGATATGTTTGCAGGGAGCCGTATGCAATTAACCCTATATTTATTGACTGTTTTTGGCCTCATCTGAACTGCAAATTTTCTCCTTTAAAAAGAAGTCAAGATGAGATGCTCCAAAATTGAATGGCTAAAATTTTCCTTGAAATTACAAATTGCTGGGCAAATGCATGCAGGAGGATGTAACTTCTCTTTCCACTTCCTTTCTTCTGATCTTCCCTGTTGTGGTCACTGGAAATGGCCTCTTCCACAGCACATAAGTCTTGGGTATTTTGAATCTGCCACAATAATAATAAATAAATAAATAAATAAATAAATAATGCAAGAAAGAAAGAGCAGAAACCTGAAGAAGAAGAAGATCATCTTTGACAGTGAAAGCAATTTTTTATGTACTACCTGCTCAAGTTTCTCTGCCTGCAATGTCTTTGGAGGATCTCAGCAGACAATTCTTTTTCTGATTCCATTAAGTGACCACTTTTCCTATCAACCCAACTCCATTCATCTTCAATGATGACACAAGCAACTACTTTCTCGGTTAGACGGCCGTCGGGAACACCGACCACCACGACTTTCGCAATCCCCGGATGTCGCGACAGAACTGCTTCTACCTGAAATCAGCTGTAACCTTGTGATGATCAACAATTGAGTGCGCGTTCAATTGCGTCGAATTTTGAGCAAGAGAAAAGCAAAAGTGTAACCAAAAGAAGCCTAATAACTCAAGGTGTTTTGCTGATTCTAAATTTCAATCATACCTCTTCGGGGTAAACATTTTCTCCGCCGCTCTTAATTCGACCCTTTTCCCGCCCCATGAGCCATAAATCACCATCTTCGTCGAACCAACCGATGTCGCCCGTGTCGAGCCACCCATGTTCAATCGAATCCAACAAAATTGCCTTACTACGGCCCCAGTAACCGACCGCTACGTGCAATCCTCTAGTTAAGATCTTTCCGACTAATCGCGAACCGTAGCTGCTGCTGTTACTATTCTGATCACCACTTATTCTCAGTTCGACGTGAGGAGCTGGTTTTCCGACGCAAACGCCTTCTTGTTTAGGGCAATGTAGCTTAGATTTAATCACGCATTTGCTTTGAACAAGCTCTCGAGGTTTTTCAAGCGTCGGATTGCGAAGGGTCGTGAAGGTAAGCGAAGAGCAGGCCTCGGTCATACCTTTCGATACAATCAAAATGATAATGCGTCAGCAAATGCAACCGAAACATTCGCTAAAAGATATTCATGTCTGATAACTCTAAACAAACATATACATACCATAAGCTGAAAAAATGGTAGCGCGAGGAAACAAGCGACTCGCGCCTTCGACAAGCTCTTCTGAGAGGCCACCGCCACCGTTAAGAATCTTCGTCACGGTGTCTACACCGTCTAGTTTACTTACTTTTCTAATATCAAAAAGAAAACAGATAGTAGAGATCGAGTTGACATAACATTTATGTTCTTTCACAATATCGCAACGTAGTCACTAAACTACACAAAACTCAACGAATGTCATCGGTGATTTTGGACGACAAAACAAGGTCAGAGATGCGACCCACCTGTTGTAGGAAATAAGATCAGCCATCATTGCAGGGACGGTGATAAAGGAAGTCACTTTGTGGTGTCTGATCGCTTTTAAAGCCGATTCGGCATCAAATTTGGGCAGTAAAACATGGCGCGCTCCGACCATCAGCATGGCTATGCACGAAGAGATCCCACCAATGTGGCACAATGGAGCTGTATGAAGGTATACCTGCAAAACCGAATACGTATAATTGTACACTTGCTATTACAAAACTTGTACATGTATTTCGTAAGAGTTACGACATCACGAAAATTGACCAATCTGCGAAAACATACATCATCCTCACCATAACCAACGATGGCGATTTTGGCGAGGGATTGAACGATCAAAGACGTATGGCTTATCGCCGCGCCCTTCGGCCGTCCGGTAGTTCCTAAATTCCAAAAAAAAAGTTACTAAACATATGTACAGCTGAAAAACTATTGTTTGTGATCGTAAATAATGAGATAGGATCCATATATGTATATACTACCTGATGTGAAGCATATCAGGGCAATATCTTTTGGTGCCCATGAAGGTTCCAATGTTATCACGCCGCGCGAATTCGTTTTCATGCTATTCATTGTTAAAACTGAAGAAACTGTATAATGAATATCTGTCAAAACTGAAGAAATTGTATTATAAATTGTTTCTGAAGATGATTACAATCGCTGCTGCGCTGTTTCTGAGCAGTTTATGATCGATTGATTAATCTCAGTTAATGCTGTTGCTGAAAAGCATTGTAAAGTCTCAACATAAACTTTGAATCAAAGTTGTCCAACTATTTGATAAGAAGTTAATCTTAATCTTTTAGGCTTCAAAGAACTTACAACTTCTGAAGCTGCTGTGGGCAGGAGAATGATCACCAAGAAGCAGAAAGAGAGCTAGAGATGGCAAAAAGGTGCTTTTCTTGAGCTCTACTGCCCATGAGATGCAGCTCACATCAACAGCTAACATTGTGGGCTGCACAAGCTCCATTGCTGATCTTGCCTCTTCAAAGCTCTACTTGTCGAAAATTAAAGAGAAGTGTTCATCATGCACTTGAAATTACGTAAATTCATTCATGCATCACGATTACAGAACCACTAAACTTGTCGGATCGTTGGCGATAACCATTAATTCTAAAGGCTCGAGCTGTTAGAAATATGCAACCAATTCACTTAAAGCGTATAAATGCACGCCCGCGGGTCTCGACTGGACTCAATCCACTTGGACGTTAGGTCTATTATCGGATCTCTTGCCGTTAGATCTGTTGTGGACCGTAGTCCCACTCAATTTATTGAACTCATCCAACTCAACTAATTAGTTTTTTGGACCTATTATTACGAAACAGATGTAGACGAATATTTTCAAAAGATCATGTAAATTGGAGGAGGAAATTAAGTGCGTAAAAATATCTAGAAAACTATGAATTGATTGTTATTTTATGTTAAAGTACAAAAATATGCAACCAATTCACTTAAAGCATACAAACGCACGCCCACGGGTCTCGACTGGACTCAATCCATTTGGACGTTAGGTCTATTGTTGGGTCTCTTGCCGTTAGATCTGTTGTGGACCGTAGTCCCACTCAATTTATTAAACTCATCCAACTCAACTCATTAATCTTTTGGGCCTATTATTCCGACGAATATTTTCAAAAAATCATGTAAATTGGAGGAGGAAATTAATGTTGGATTATGTAAAATTATGTTTCGAGTCCATACGGATTTGATCCAATCTTGTTCCCAAAGATTATGGATGATTTAGGAATATCTTAAAGATAATTCTTAAGAGGATATGGACGACGACTAGAAGTGATTTAAAAACTCGGATGGACGGTGGAAATCGTTTTCTATTAGTTTTTAGAGTTATATATTAACTCTTGCGATTCATCTTTTATTTTTTAGAGCTTAATTGAAAAATTATAATTGAGACAAAAAATATGGAGAGCCTCCGTGAGAGAGTTTTTTGTAATCCAATTTTACTCCTTATACTTTTGTATCGTGGATTAATCGAATAACGCATTGAGGTGGTCTTACCCGTGGACGTAGGTTGACACATTGTTGGCCGAATCACGTAATTCTTGTGTCCTTGCATTCCCTTATTTGTTTTATTTCTTTAGTTATTCTCGTGTTTGTTTTCTACAATCGTTTTCGCCTACTTTCATCTACGAAAGATTCTGTTTTCGCTCCGCTCGTGTGCTGTGTGGGTTGAGGTGTGCTTGATAACTCCACGGCCGGTCCCTCTTCAATTAAGTGCATAAAAATATCTAGAAAAATATGAATTGATTGTTATTCTATTTTAAAGTATAAACTACTATCTAGAGTAGAGAACAGTGTTTTTAATATTCTTAACAAATTAACCATAGTTAATGACATCTAAATAAAATAAAAAATAAAATAAAAAATAAAATAGAGAAGAGGAGATCAACTTAATTTAATTACCCAGCGGTGATTGAGGGGAGCTACAATTGCACCAATGTATGTGACAGCAAGGAACAGTTCTATGTACTCATCACTGTATACATATAATAAAAACAAATTAAAAAGTGTGGAAAAAAAAAAAAAAAGAAAAAAAAAGCAGCAATTTATTTTCCAAAATTATTATATAAAAAAAGACTTAAAATAGAGTTGAGCAATATAGAAATATACTTCTATATTTTTTGATGGAGAGTATATAAAAAATAATATTACGTACGAATACAAATGTAATATTTTTTTATTTGTACTTTTTTACTACACATAATTTAATTTTTCGGCAATATCAAAATGAAGTCTTAATTCAAGTATAATCAACTTATTTTGACACGAAAATAACAAAATTATAAAATCAATAAAAAAAAGTTGAAAATAATTTAGTAAAAATTTTCAATGAGTCTATAATGATGGTCATGTTGCTTTATGAACGATAATGTAGAGATTGATGAAATAAAAAATAATTTAATAATATTTATAAAAAAATAGTATAAAATAGAAAAAAAAAAACACACGATCGAATAAAATATAATAATATAGTGGTGTTTTTGAAAATAAAAATACTACAGTATAAAATGGGGAGAAATTTTTTTTTATAATCTATAGTGTACAAGAGAGGTTTTTTTGCTTTTAAATCATCTTTTTATCGATCTCTACACTGTATTTTAGATTTATATATATATATATATATATATATATATATATATATATATATATATATATATATATATATATATATATATATGCACTAATGTCAATGAATTTATTCATTTTGGAACATAAGCTAATAATTTGATGAAGAGACACTCATTAAAAAATTTATATTTTATTTTTAAAAAAATATTAAAAAATATTTTTAGAGTTACGGTATTAATAAAGATGATGAAATGATCATATTATCCTTTATTATTCTATAAAAAAAAATTTAATTTTAATATATTTATATTATTTTAAAAAATATTTTCAGTATAAATTATAAGAAATCGACAGAATATTAACGAATCGATGAAGGGGCCAAATATATCAACTTAAATTTTTAAAAGAGTAAAATATAGATTTTTAAAAATTAGAAAGAAATGTAAAAAAATAAATATTTACAGTAAATTTTATGTAACTTAGCCAATAAAAAAAAAACAGCCTCCAAAATAGGTTTAATTATGACTAAATTACAGAAAACCTTCATATAATATTCTGTTTTTTTATTTTTCCCCCTGTCTTTTAAAAGGCTATATTTTGCCCCCTCGTAATTACCGAATTGTCTTTAGGGGGCAACGGCGTTAATGGGGGAGGTAAATTGACGAAAATATCTTTACCTTATATTGGAGAGAGAATTAGTTTAAGCTTATTTCCCGCTATTTTTGAATGGTATTTTGAATATATCTAATAATATTTTTTAAAAAATTGACGGTTCACTCACGGAATGGTGACGGCGGAAAGTAAATGCATATTTCGGTAATTGCGAGGTGGCAAAATATAAATTTTTAAAAGACAAAAGATAAAGTGAAAAAGCAGAATATTAAATACAGGTTTTCTGTAATTTAGCCTTTAATTGTTATCGAATGTTCGTCAAAATAATCACAGTACCTGTTGAGTGCGGAGACCGCGACAACGTCGCCGACACCGACGCCGGACTCCGCCAGTCCGGCGGCGAGCCGCCGTACTCCGCCGGAAAATTCGCGCCGCCGGTCGCCGGAGACGGCGGCCGCCGCGGAGAGGGTCCGGAATAAGCAGCTGGTCGCCACGTGGCCCCTCGAATGAGCCATTAACAATAACAACACACGAGCACAAACACAAACACACACACACGTACACGCACTCTCTTTTTCTTTTTTTTCTTTTTTTTTTTTTTTTTTTTTTTTTGTTCTCCTTTCGATTAATTCATTAATGTTATGTATGAATGTGTGTTGTTTGATGATGATGATGATAAGGTAAGATATTGTAATGTGACATTGAGATATGGGATGGGCCAATATAAACGAGCCACGTGGCCGAGGAAAAAGTTTATATATATATTTGCATACCAATTCCAAGATTTAAGTTTTTTATTAATTTTTTTTTTTTTAGATTACAAAGCATTTTCCTTTCATAAATTATCTAATAAATTTAAAAATGCATTTTGTTCAGATATAAAATATAGAGATAATTATCTATGTACCCCTGAAATCTGAATAAATATCTGATTTATCCCTCTTATTTTTTTTCTTTCCAATATACCCTTCATACGTTCCACCGTTATTAAAAATATTCCTACCGTTTTCCTTTGTTAAGTTAACTAGGGTTAAACTAGAGTTAAATAATAATCGGAGTTGAAAACTATCAGATATACCTATTTTGTCTCTATCTATCAAAACTATTAAAAATTTTAAGGATACATAAGAAAAATTAGTTATGGTAGAAGGGTATATTTAAAATGGCAAAATAGTAATTTCACACAGATAACGGCAGCTTCAGGGATATTTTAGAAAGAAGTTGGAACGTAAGAAGGGTAGTTTTAATATTAGTCTTCTAAGAGGGGTAAATTTAAAAACAGGAAAATTTTTAAGGGTATATAAAAAATTACCCCTAAAATATAATTATTTATTTTAAAAATAGATATAAAAAAAAGTTAGAATAGTGAGAATAAGAATAATTATAGTTTTAAAATAATAATATTTTATCTAATTAATTAATATAAAATATTAATTAAATAATAATTTAACTTATTTAATTAACTATTGTCGGATAATTCTGAATAGTAATTGATAAAATAATTAATACTATAAATTTTATTAATAAATAATTTAATTAATTATAAATAATTTAATAAATTAATTAGTTAATTATGTAATAGTTAGATAATTAGTGAATAAAATAATTATATTAGTAAAAATATTAGATTAATTAAAAAATTAATATAATAATTTAAAGAGATAATTGCCTGTGTACCCCTAAAATCTGAAGAAATATCTGATTTATTTCTCTTATTTTTTTCTTTCTAATATACCCTTCATACGTTCCACCGTTATTAAAAATACCCCTACCGTTTCCCTTTGTTAAGTTAACTAGGGTTAAACTAGAGTTAAATAATAATCGGAGTTGAAAACTATCAGATATATCTATTTTGTCCCTATCAACCAAAACTATTGAAAATTTTAAGGGTACATAAGAAAAATTGGTTATGATAGAAGGATATATTTGAAAGGGCAAAATAGTAATTTCACACAGATAATGACAGCTTTTAATTTCAGGAGTATTTTAGAAAGAAGTTGGAACGTAAGAATGGTAGTTTTAATATTAGCCTTCTAAGAGGGATAAATCTAAAAACATGAAAATTTTTAGGGGTATATAGAAAATTGCCCCTAATTTAAATTATATTTAATTTAATTAAACTTATTCTTAATTAATTGATAAAATAATTAACAATAATGAGTATTATTAATAAAAATAATTTAATTAACTATAAATAATTTAATAATTTAATAATTTAATTATCTAAATACTTAAATAATTAGTTAATAAAATAATTAGATTAGTTAAAATATTAAATTAATTAAAAGGTTAATACAATAATTAAAAACTCTTATTCTCAAATGAAAAGTAAGTGTTGTTTCAGAAAAAAAAAAAAAAAAAAATTAAAATTAAGTGTTGTTTCAGAAAAAAATTGAAATAGTAGTTTCAGCCTTATACCAGTTTATTTCAGAAGAAGAGAATGATTGTTCACATCCATAACCAAAGGTGCTTGGGAACAACCGTTTTCCCCCTTGGTAGGAACAAGGTTGGAACATTTGTTTTTTTTTTTTTTTTTTAAGATATTAAAATTTCAACATAGTTTAGACTTTTCTAATTTTTTATAAATTTTTAGAAAGGTTAAAATATATTGACAAAAAATATATATATATATTAGTTTTATTTTATATTTTTATTAAATATTTTAATTTTATTTTATATCCATTAATATCCGATATGTAAATGAATCTTTCTTTATCGAACATGATTTTAAATTTGACATCCGATGCGAATCTGTATGGGGACATGAAAATGTGAGTATAAGTTTATTTAAATTTAAACATTCAAAAAATTAATTGCAAAAGCAAGTTCAAAAATATTCTAGCAGAATGCATGACTTCTACATTTAATGAAATCATTCATTAAATATCTAATTCTAATTCTAATTCTAATTCTAATTCAGATTCAAATCTCAAGTTTAAATTTTATTTTTTATTTATATACATTTTTTTAAAAATTCTCAACATAACTTAGATTTTTGTTATTTTGTTTATAAATTTAGAAACCTTAAAATATATTGACAATTTTTAAAAAAAATTTAGATTTATATTTTCATTAAATGTCTGATTTTCATTTATATCAGTTAATATCGGACCTGTATTTGAATTTGTTTTTGACGAATATGAATCTAAATTTTAGCATCCGACTAATATCCGAATTATATCAATATGAATTATATCTAATTATTTTATTAATTATTTATTTAATTATTAGATAATTAACTAATTAATCTATTAATTTATTAAATTATTTGTGGTTAATTAAATTATTTATTAACAATACTCATTATTGTTAATTATTTTATCAATTAATATTTAAAATTATCTAGTAATAATTAATTAAATAAATTAAATTATTATTTAATTAATATATTTTATATAAATTAATTAGATAAAATATTATTATTTTAAAATTATAATTATTCTTATTTTTACTGTTCTAATCTAACTATGCAAACATTATTTTTCTTATTTTCAGACGCAATTTAATTTTCATTTCATTTCTATTTGTTTCTGAACTTATACATATTTCTAAAATAAAAATATTATAACTTATATCTGAATCAAACACAGTCTTACATCATAATTCTCGGCAAAACTACTCTGCTCCCTCCTCGATTATCACGAGTTGGTTCCCAACAAATTTGTATCAACATCCATGAATCAATGTTATAAAAAGAGCAATAGCTTATTACATAGGGGCAATTTTCTATATACCCCTAAAAATTTCTCTGTTTTTATATTTATCCCTTTTAGAAGGCTAATATTAAAACTACCCTTCTTACGTTCCAACTTCTTTCTAAACGAAGCTGCCGTTATCTGTGTGAAATTACCATTTTGCCCTTTCAAATATACCCTTCTACTCAGGGAC
>CM055072.1:612917-656690 GCA_029204045.2 Tillandsia leiboldiana | reverse complement strand
AGCAAAATATGTCAAGCAGCAGCAGCCTGCAGCAGCTCCTTTTCTGCCCGTTCCCGGATCCTCTTCTCCAGCTCTGGCCTGAAGTGCCTGATAAGGCCCTGAACTGGCCACGCAGCGGCATCCCCCAGGGCGCATATGGTGTGCCCCTCGATCTGCTTCGTCACCTCTTGAAGCATATCGATCTCCTCCAATTTTGCATTTCCCACCTTCAACCTCTCCATTATCATCCACAGCCACCCCGTCCCCTCCCTGCATGGCGTACACTGCCCGCAGCTCTCGTGCTTGTAGAAGTACGACAGCCTTGCTATCGCATCCACAACGTCGGTCGACTTGTCCATCACTATAACTGCTGCAGTTCCCAACCCTGATTGAACGGCCTTCAGCGCATCGTAATCCATCAAAACATCATCGCATATGTGCTTCGGTAGGAGAGGGACGGAGGAACCCCCAGGTATAACGGCAAGCAGGTTATCCCACCCTCCTCTAACACCACCGCAGTGCCTCTCTATCAACTCCTTGAGAGGAATGCTCATTTCCTCTTCCACCGTGCAAGGCTTGTTCACGTGACCCGATACGCAGAACAGCTTCGTTCCTGAGTTGTTCTTTCGACCAAAACTTGCGAACCATTCGGGGCCCCGCCTAAGGATTGCGGGAGACACGGCTACTGTTTCCACATTCGTGACAGTTGTAGGGCAGCCGTATAGGCCAGCATTAGCTGGGAAAGGTGGCTTAAGCCGCGGCTTCCCTTGTTTGCCTTCGAGGCTCTCCAACAGAGCAGTCTCTTCACCACAGATGTAAGCACCAGCACCAAAGTGTATAAGCACATCAAAGTCATAGCCGGATCCACAAGCATTCTTTCCCAACAGTCCCGCTGCGTATGCTTCTTTCCTTGCCCTTTCGAGGTTATGACGCTCGTTAACATACTCCCCTCTAATATAGATGTAAGCGGTTGTAGCCCTCATACCAACTCCAGCAATCAGGCACCCTTCGAGCAGTTTGTGTGGGTCATGGCGCATGATCTCTCTGTCTTTACATGTGCCTGGTTCACTCTCATCGGCATTAACGACAAGATAAGAAGGGCGGCCATCAGATACCTTTGGCATGAATGACCATTTGAGACCAGAAGGAAAGCCAGCTCCTCCACGGCCTCGAAGGCCGGATTTCTTCATTTCATTGACGATCCAATCAGAGCCCTTCAGCACCAGATCCTTGGTCCTGTACCAGTCGCCTCGCTTCACTGCACCCTTAAGAAAAGGGTCATGCAAGCCATAAAGATTGGTGAAGATGCGGTCTTCGTCCGTAAGGCCGCCAAAGTGGGTTTTCTCTGGCGGCGGTGGCGGTGGAGCAGACTGTGGAGTACTTACAGTTGTTGTGGCCTGGGTGCTGAAGAACCTATGAGAAGAACCCAACCTCTCACTGTTAAAATGACGAACCAATTGTACCCTTGGTAGAGACAAGGGGTTCTTGATAGACCCCTGCGGAGATGTAAACATATAAATTCAATGACTAGCTCCTATTCTGATACACTTTTAACATTTTATAGGTTAATGACAGCTAACTAATTAATGCACCTAGTATATTGTGTTGCTCAAAGCATAGAAGATGTTCAGAAATTGAACAGTTATACTATACTTGGAAAATTAATGCACTAAATGAACTAACTGCATAATCATCGGTCGTGACTTCCACTCTTCTTGGAGAAAGAAAGGACATGGAAACCTCTCTGTTGGTCCCCAACAAATTTAATACAGGATTGTGAAGACTTTGGTATCTGACTACTGCAGCACGCACATCCTTTTAGAAACTATTTTATACAATGGTTGATATTTGCAAGCGCAGTACATGACATAGTATAGAATATCAAAGAAGAGGAACCATGCGGCACAGCCATCAGCACCAGGACCAACAGCACAGGGAAGCAGGTGTGGTAGTGACATTAAAAACTTGGCACGCTCGGCACGGCACGGGCGATAGCTCTGTCTCGAGCGATACCCATTGAGTATCACCGAGACGGGGGCCGCCGCCCCCCCCCCCCCCCCCCCCCCCCCCCCCCCCCCCGTACCGTGCTCCTATTGTAGGGGCACGGTACGTGCCGGCCCGTGCCGGCCCGTGCCGCCCAGGGTAAAACACCATTTTATAAAACTTTGGAATCAGGTTAGTACATTCTACAAATAATACACCATCTCAATTTTACTTTCCTCATCCCAATAATTGCTGGGAGAAGCAGAAAGTGGAGCAATATTCAAAAAGTTTTAGACATGAAAAAAAAACTTTGTTTCTGACAAAAAAAAATTATCTTTTAAGTTTAAGCCCCACTTCCACAGGATGACAAGTCATTTCAATCAAATCTAAATTTAGATTTGTGCAATATCTCCGAAATTCAGATGGGTTTATTACATATTGACCAAGCAAATTATGCCGACTTGTGGCAAACAAATCATCTTAATGGTGCATGTGGCATCATTTTCTTTCTTCCTATTCCCAATGTTTGTTAGGAAAATCAGAAGATAAAGCAAATATTAGCAATGTTTCGAAGTAAATAATCTATTTAGTAAAGATTTCTTCTTCTATGCCCACTAGAGCATTAAATGGGGGCAGAAATCGCTTGCCATTATCTTTTAATCCTGCTCCAGCAAGTGATTACAGTCAGATCTAAAAATAAATTTCTGCATTCAGCCTCCATCTTTCAGATAGTGTTATCCGTGCATCTAGATGTGTTTACAACATCTTGAACTAGGGAATACTTATATGCAATATCTCCTTAATTGAAATGGATGGTATATTTTATATTCTTATATATCTGAACATAAGAAATCACCCTTTACTACTAGCTCCAATCCTCATGTCTCTGATTAAATCCAAAAACATCATCTGATTGATATCCTCACTCTGTTTACAAGCACCAGCTTGACGTATTTGCCATGTAGAGTCCCCCACCCTGCTATAAAGTATCTGATTCACATTCGAGGCAACCACAGAAAAGAAGCAAAGGTCCAATTCCTATAACTCGTTGAATTTCTATTATTGACTAAGAATGAATATGGAAACAGGGTTCGTCAAACAAGTTACTGATACAAACGAAGGTGTTAATTAAGAACAACGTAGTAATTTTTCGAGCGAAATGCAATCACAAACCGAATCCAAACGCGTCCGATACTACATATCCCCAAATACTGTAACTACACAGGAACCCGAGATATCTAGGGCTCTGATTCCCTTCATCAGATCGCCACAATCGCCATAAAACCACCAAAGAAACCTAATTTCCCAATTTAGCAATCCAATCGCAAACAACAAAGCCAAACCCTAAATGATAGCGAAAACGATTTAGGGGATCGGGGAAACGAATACCTCGTCGATGAAGGAGCCCGAGGCCGTGGCGTCGTCGACGGCGACGCCCCGGCGGAGGAGGTGGTGGTGCGCTGCGGAGAGCGGCGGCGCCGCGGCTCCGGCCTTCGCCCTAGTCACCAGATGCTTCGCGAGAGCGCTCGCCATTTTCTGGAGAC
This sequence comes from Tillandsia leiboldiana, assembly GCA_029204045.2. Lineage (NCBI taxonomy): Eukaryota > Viridiplantae > Streptophyta > Magnoliopsida > Poales > Bromeliaceae > Tillandsia > Tillandsia leiboldiana. The sequence continues at coordinate 653,184 of CM055072.1, read as the reverse complement.
GGAGACGAAGATGGAGACGGAGATGGAGACGGAGACGAACGCAGTAGGCCTGGGGATACTGGGCCCACAAAGAACGTGTGGCAAGCGCGCTCTCACGTGACTGCTACGGCGCAAGACTGGGCCAGGCCCAATGGGCCGTTACTCGGGCCAGGCTATATCGTTCATAAGCAATATGGGCTCGGCCTATAAAAATTAGGTCCGAACTTGTAATTCTACACCATTTTTTGTCACAGTGGTTCCCAACTTTCACCAAATGATGTAAGATGTATACGCCACTACAAAATCACATGGAATATATTAATTAAATTTATAAAGATAAGTTTTATATTTAAATTTTAAAATAAAACTATAGCTGATTGATCCATAGTTAGTTAATTCGTGAATTATTCGCGAATTATTGAAAATCTGAATTAAACGTGCCGTTTCCGACTTTTTCTAAAAATTTGGAATAATTCGCGAATTTTTGAATCAAAAAGTATTATTCGCGAATTATTCACGAATTACGAATTTTTGGGTGAAAAATTTATTCTTTTTCAAAGCATAGTTAGTTAATTCGCGAATTATTCGCGAATTATTTGCGAATCCGAATTAAAATTATTTGTCGGGAATAATTTAAAATTATATTTTTTTTTTTTGTTCTAAATGAATATTTTATTTTTTTCTAAATAAATTGATTAAATTATTTTAAAAAATTATAATTATTTATACTAATAGTATAAATTTTTTTGTTTTTTTTTAAATTTAATAGCCGAATTTTTTATCCCGAATTTTTAATTAGTGAACGTATTATTTCCATATAAATCACGTATCCGAATAATTGACGAGCCCGTTTTTTAGCCCGTTTTTTAGCCAAATTTTTCAACGAATTTTAAAATTATGATACGAATTTTATCCGTATTATATCCGTATCGAATTTTTGCCGAATCTGAATTAACTAACTATGGATTGATCCAAGATCAAATAAATTGAAAAATTAAATAGTGATTTAATTTTTAAAAAATTAAACAATTAAATCAAAATAGTCAATTTTTACCTAATTTAAAAAATATTCAAAAATTATATTCATAAGAAGACAAAGATTTCATAATGATATAAGACTTTATCTAAAGGTGTTGATAAAAACCTAATTTTTTAAACTTCAAAAAATTCACCCTAATAAAATACAAAATTAATATTTGAAATTTGAAAATTAGAATTATTTAAAATTTGTGGGTAGACACAGTTCAGCTTTATCCACTTTTTATTTATATGGAAATCTAGTTGTATCCCCATTTTATTTCTTAACTTTAATTTCCACCAATATCTCAATTTTATATGAAATATTTCATATAATAAAAAAAAAGTATAAAAATATTAGATTAATTAAAAATTAATATAATAATTAAATTTATATTTACTTTAATTAAATTTATTCTTAATTAATTGATAAAATAATTAAAAATAATAAACATTATTAATAGAAATAATTTAATTAACTACGAATAATTTAATAATTTAATTATCTAAATACTTAAATAATTACTTAATATAATAATTAGATTATAAATTTTTTTAAAAGTAACTTTTTTAATTAAAACAATTTTTCTTTCTTCATTCTTCTTATTTCACTTTATCAAACCAAACATATATATGACTAATTCAAATTTCTATATTCTTTTTTTTTTTAAGTCCTGACATTCTCGTCATGCTCAGGCATATATATATATATAGGGGCAATTTCCTATACACCCCTAAAAATTTTCCTGTTTTCAGATTTACCCTTCTTAGAAGGCTAATATTAAAACTACCATTCTTACGTTCCAACTTCTTTCTAAAATACCCCTGAAGTTAAACTCTGTTAGTGTACCGTTTGGAACTGCAGTTATCTGTGTGTAATTACTATTTTGCCATTTCAAATATACCCTAAACCCTAAAATCCTAAACCCCTAAATCCTAAAACCCTAAACCCTAAAACCCTAAACCCTAAACCCTAAAACCCTAAAAAGCCCTAAACCCTAAACCCGGGCAAAATAGGTATATCTGATAGTTTTCAACTCCGATTATTATTTAACTCTAGTTTAACCCTAGTTAACTTAACAAAAGTAAACGGTAGGGATATTTTTAATAACGGTGGAACGTATGAAGGGTAAATTGAAAAGAAAAAAATAAAAGGGGTAAATCAGATATTTTTTCATATTTCAGGGGTACACAGACAATTATCCCATATATATATATATATATATATATATATATATATATATATATATATATATATATATATATATATATATATATATATATATATATATATATATATATATATATATATATATATATATGTACCAAGCGATGTGAGGCTCGTCTCGTCCATCCTAGAATTATTTTGACTCTAGCACGCTCAGCCCTCTTGACTTCTTAGTCTAGCTACTATCTAAAATATTATAATTGAATTAAAAAGTTTAATCCTATTATACTTTATATATAAGACTAATACAAATCCCATGAATGCTACATGAAATCATTCATTAAATATTTAACTCGAATTCAAACTTAGGTTCTCAAGTTAAAAACAATAATAATGTTAGTATGTTTCAAAATATTTTTGCAAGTCCACATTCAACAATTTTTTAAAAAAAAAAAAAATTCTCAACATAGTTTAGACTTTTCTAATTTTTTATAAATTTTTAGAAAGGTTAAAATATATTGACAAAAATATATATATATTTTAGTTTTATTTTATATTTTTATTAAATATTTTAATTTTATTTTATATCCATTAATATCCGATATGTAAATGAATCTTTTTTTTATCGAACATGATTTTAAATTTTACATCCGATGTGAATCTGTATGGGGACATGAAAATGTGAGTTTAAATTTATTTAAATTTATACATTCAAAAAAAAAAAAAAATAACCATAACCTCATTTAAGTGTTTATCCTCCTTTTTAATTTCAAAAGCAAATTCAAAAATATATCACTTTATAGATACTCTACATTTAATGAAAGCATTCATTAAATATCTAATTTTAATTCAAATTCAAATTCAGATTCAGATCTCAAGTTTAATTTTATATATATATATATATATATATATATATATATATATATATATATATATATATATATATTAAAATTCTCAACATAACTTAGATTTTTGTAATTTTGTTTATAAATTTAGAAACCTTAAAATATATTGACAATTTTTTTCAAAATTTTAGATTTATATTTTCATTAAATGTCTGATTTTTATTTATATCAGTTAATATCGGACCTTTGACGAATATGAATCTAAATTTTAGCATCCGACTAATATCCGAATTATATCAATATGAATTGAACACTAGAATAACAATAATTTTATTTTTTTCAGACAGAAAAATAAATTTATTTGAATTTTAACATTTTTGAATTTTGACAGAACACAAAATTATGCGCATTGTTAAAATTTTAAGAAAAAATCTACTTAAAAAAAAAAAAAAATCAAAAGTTACAATTCATGAGGAAAACAAATAGAAAATGAAAGATTTATCCCGAAAACTAAATTGTAAATAGATTCAAATCCAAAATTAAACTAAAAAACTTAAAAATCATATAACCTAGTAAGCTATAAACTATTTATTTATATTAGAGATTAAAAATACAAAATTTAAACATTCAAAATTGACGGAACAAGCTATTTGTTGAATCAGCGGCTAGAAATAAGCAACCAATCCCACTCAACTTAGTAGTCTAGTCTCTTCATCTTTTTTTCATTATATCTATTGTGGATCGGGGCTCCACTCAACTTACTAGTCTAGTCTCTTCATCTTTTGTCATTATATCTATTGTGGATCGGGGCTATTTTTCGATCAGAGGTTAGAAATAAGCAACAAGTATATAATGGATACCTAATAACCACTAACATACCACTTGTCGGATCAGTAGTGCTAATCATTAATCTCAAAAATTTGAAATATTAAAAATATACAACCAATTTATTTAAAGCGTACAAAAATAACGCTGAGATCTCAATCGGACTCAATTCACCTAGACGTTAGATCTATTATTGGGCCTCTTATCGTTAAATCTATTGTGGACCGCAGTCCCACTCAATTTATTGTGCTCATCCAATATGAGTCACATGGGCATATTGTCATGGAATATATTAATTAAATTTGTAAAGATAAGTTTTACATTTAAATTTTAAAATAAAACTATATCTGATTGATCTACGATCAAATAAATTGAAAAATTAAATAGTGATTTAATTTTTAAAAAATTAAACAATTAAATCAAAATAGTCAATTTTTACCTAATTTAAAAAATATTCAAAAATTATATTCATAAGAAGACAAAGATTTCATAATGATATAAGATTTTATCTAAAGGTGTTGATAAAAACCTAATTTTTTAAACTTCAAAAAATTCACCCTAATAAAATACAAAATTAATATTTGAAATTTGAAAATTAGAATTATTTAAAATTTGTGGGTAGACACAGTTCAGCTTTATCCACTTTTTATTTATATGGAAATCCAGCTTTATCCCCATTTTATTTCTTAACTTTAATTTCCACCAATATCTCAATTTTATATGAAATATTTTTCATATAATATAAAAAAAAATTAAATTATAAAATTTTTAAAATTTTTAGAGTTCCCTATAATTGTTGAGTTCATGGTTAGCTTTTATATCTGTATACTTTGTGAATCACAAAAAATATATGATTCAAAATATGAAATCATTCAATACAAATTTTCATGATAATAAATCACATTAAACTTCATTGTTAATTCAAATTAAACAAACTAATCAAATTTTATGAAAACATTATTCAATACAAATTTCATGACATTAAATCACATTAACATGCACATTGACAAGCAGAATGCATGCATGACCATCACTTTTTATGGATGACTCCATATTTAATGAAATCATTCATTAAATATCTAATTCTAATTCGAATTTAGATTCAGATCTCAAGTTTTAAAAAAAATTAAAGGTTCATATTCGAATTCAAATTCAGATTCACCATCGATCGTATTTGAAGATAATGTTAGTATGTTTCAATACAAAATATAAATATTTTAGCTAAGTCCACATTCATCATATATATTTTTTAAAAAAATTCTCAACATAGCTTAGATTATAAATTTAGAAACCTTAAAACATATCGACAATTTTTTAAAAAAATTTAGGTTTATATTTTATTAAATGTCTGATTTTCATTTATATCGGTTAATATTCGATCTGTATCTTCAAAGCACAAGTCATTGGTGCTTTTGAGTTTTCAATTCGGATGAAAAGATGTGGTGCTTGCGAGTTTTCGGTGCTTAGATGAAAAGATGTACGGTTAGTATGATAGTGAGTGATTAATAAAATAGTATAATTTAGGGTTAATTGCATACGGCTTCCTGCAAACATATCGAATAGCAGATATATTCCTACAAAGTTCAACTTTTCATGTTTATCCCTTTAAAAGTCAAACGTTATTCATATATATTCCTACCGTCTATCTCTGTTAGAAAAATCTAGTTAACCATAGGTTAAATAGTTAATCTTGGTTAGTTAGTGAGATAAATTTATCTTTTTACCCTTCCGGATATTTCTGTATTATTTTTTAGAGGGATATTTTTCAAAGGGTAAAACTGTCATTTCACATATAATCTGTTAAAAAATAAACAGTGAACTAACGATAATAAATCGGAGGGATATATATGAATAACATTGGACTTTTGAAGGAATAAATATGAAAAGTTGAACTTTGTAGGAATATTTTTGCTATTCGATATGTTTGTAGGAAACCGTATGCAATTAATCCTATAATTTAAGAGGTGTAATTGATTGAGCTAATGGCAAAAGATTTACATGCACCAAGCAATGGTGGAAAATTTACAAGCATCAATCAATGGTAGAATAGCAGAATTGATTAAGAGCAATGCTAGGTGTACACCCCAAATAGGGTGTACATCCTACACCTACCCCATTTTGGAATAGGTATTCATCCACTCGTCACATCGATGTGACAAATAAAATTCATCCCATCCTAGGATGGGGTGGGTGTAAGATGTACACCCTATTTGGGGTGTACATCTAGCATTAACCATTGATTAAAGGCAACGGGAGAATAACTGATTGGTGGAATAGCGAAAATGATTAAAGGCATGATATGACTCTATATAGGGTCTGGGTACTATGCTATCGATAATACAAAGCATTTGGTACTACGGTACTACTCAATTTTCCGTCATTAGATCTATCTCTTTGATCATTTATTTTTTGAGAGAAAGGTATCATACTACCCGCTTCGCTTCTTTTATTTTTGACATAAACTTAGATGGAAATGTGAAGCAACTAGACTTTGAACTCAGATATCAATCACCAAATCATTTGCCACTTGCACTAGGGACAGTTGATACTAAGATTGTTTTCACCCCTTTAATAGTATGATCTACACCTTTAATTATTTTCACCCTAAATCTATCCCTTTGATCATTTTAATCTCTAAATTATACTATTTTTCCAACCACCCAATAATGCAACTTAGCGCTACGCTTATATTTAATTACAGGTAGATATTATTTTCAAATTTTTTTAAATAAATTTAAATTTTAGAAAGCTTAAAATAGGGTTAAAGTAAAAGTACTTCAGCTTTTTTCCGTATAACTTAATATTATGGCCAAATTACAGAAAACTCTCTTATAATATATCGTTTTTTCATTTTGTCCCCCTGTCTTTCAAAAGCTTATATTTTACCCCCTCGTAATTATGAAATTATTTTTAGAAGGCAACGGCGTTAACAGAACAGACGAAAAGACGTAAATGCCCTTCTCTCCTTTTCCTTCCCCGTCCAACGCTCCCCCCACGCGCTCCCGCACGCCTACAGCACCCACACGCGCTGCCACCTAGCCCAGTAGCCCCGCGACACCGACGAAGAGGCCTTCGTTGTCGTGGCCGCACCCGAAGGCGACGTCGCGCACTAGCGCGGTCGTACCGCGTGCTCCCGCCGCTCAGATCCGCATGGTCGCGCCATGGCACCGTCCTCGCTGGCCCCCGAGGCGCGGCGATCGTGCTCACCGAGCTCGCCGCGCTCACCTACGCCCTCTGCGACGTAGGTGAGCGCGGAGTCCGATCCTCGCCGCCGACTCCATCTTCGCCCTCTACGACGTCGGCACCCCAGGGCGGAGCCAGTGGAAGCTCTTCTTCTGCTCCCTCTCCGCTCTCGGCGGCGGCGGCGACGGGGGGTCCGGATCCGGCCGGTGGGCCCCGCTCGAGCGGCACGTTTGGGGGGACGTGTTCGAAGTCCTGAAGCGGCCGCGCCTCCTCCCCGGGGCGGGGGGCGGAGCGTGCTCATGATCGGCGGGCTACGGGCGTCCTTCGCCTTCGACGCGCCCTGCTCGACTGTTCTGATCATGCGGCTGAATCTGGCCACGATGGAGTGGGACGAGGCCGGGAGGATGCCGCCGGAGATGTACCGGTGCTTCACTGATGCCGGAGAAGCCGAGATCGAGGTCGCGCTGTCAGTGGCAGAAGAGAGGATAGAATAGAATTTGAAGAGTATTTTCGGTATATTATCTAAAAAAATTGACAGTTCACTCACGGAATGCTGACGGCGATGGGGTAAATGCACAATTTCGTAATTACGAAGGGACAAAATATAAACTTTTGAAAGACAGGGGGCAAAGTGAAAAGGCGGTATATTATAAAAAAAATTTCTGTAATTTAGCCTAATATTATATACAAAAAAGTATATGTAACTCATTCTCCTCAAAGATATTCCTATCAAAAAAAAAAAAAAAAAAAATGATATATCAATTTTTTCCTTTATAATTTCTAAAGAAAATTTAAACTATTTGCACTCAGATTCAAATATATCCTATATTTCCATCCACATTCACCAACAATATTCCAAAAACAAACTGTGTTCACAGTTCACACCACACCAAAAGAAATGGAGGAAAAAAAAAAAAAAAAAAAAAAGCCTAAAAATTTTAAGAAAAAATTATGCACTAATTTATATAAAAATCAAGCTAATTTCTACTTCTGCTTCAAATGCTTCTGGTTCTCAACCTTCTCTGAAGCCAATCTCTCACTAAGAGAACTGCAAATGTTCGACTTGAATTTGAATCCGAGCTTCTTTTTCTCGCCCCCCAGCTTCTCGATCTCCTCTCTTAAGCTCGAGCACTCCTTCTCGAGCTCCGAAACTCGATTTCTCATACTATCCATGCCCAGCTTCAGCTCGTTTGAGACTGGAACGCCGCAGCAGCTTCGGAGCGGTCTCGAACCGTCGAGATTGTCTGACATGAGCAAGCAACCGGCGATGGAGCTTCTGAGGTGCAGCTGCTCGAAGAAGAGCACTTGCACGACTGCTCGCAGGGGCAGCCGCTCGTTCTGGGCCGCGTGCGTGCACGCTTCGAGGGACAGCTTCTGGCAGTCCATAAACCGGCACAGCTCCTCGCGCTCCGACTCTTGAAGCCATGGATGTGCCTACACACAATGTTGTAAATGCGCGTGAATATAACAAATTCGATTGAACAAAAACATCGCACGAAAGGTAAGAACTGTTTCTTTCACTCCGTCGGTTACCTTCAAATAAGTGTCGATGGCGCGATATAATCCGTCGTCCAACGGCCGAGCATAGTCCGGTATAGCCGCGATCAGAGATTGGAATTTGGATAGCTTTAGATTCACATCCGGCGCAACCTCTGCAAGATAATTATCGATCAATTTCGCAACCATCGTAATTGGTGTCAGGGAAGGGGAATCCAAAATTAATTGTTCATCTTCGTCCAGAGCAGGCGAGGGCCCGCCAAAATTTTCCTGATCCATAGCTACGAAATGATCGAGGACTCTTTGAACGCAATCCACATCGTAAAGTGTTTCGACGGATTCAGAAATGTTCGGTATCAACAAATCGTCCAGAGCAGCTTGGTCTAGTTGCATTCCTATCCTCCTCTCCAGATTCGACAAGCACTTCTCGCTGGCTCGCAAAATAATAGCAGTTCGAAGAAGCCCGAATAAGATTTTCGACGAAGCTAACCCCTTTTGGAATGGAAGAAGCTGATCGATCTCTTCGAGCAGATGCTTCTGCTCTTCTTCCGACAGAGAACTAGCGAAAACTTTGGAATCAAAACGGCAGCCAGCATCGCTTACGCTTACGCTCTCGCGCCGATTAAGGCCGGGTAAATGCCTCTTAGCGTAAAAGCCAAGCGACCCAACAATGATTTCTTGCGTAACTCCGCGCGATTCCATCACCGAGATCAGCTTCTTGTATAAAGGGAGGCTTAAAGACGATACATCCTCGTACCACCAATCCGAGCTCCTATTTATCGGTTTCGCTCCCGTACTTATTCCGTTCCAAAGAACGCTCCCTCCGGGACTCTGCGAAAGGCCAAGCTGCATAATCGGCCAACCGAATATATTGGCATCGGTACTTGCTTTTCTAGCCAAGGACCCGATCAATCGCTCAACAATTTGAAGTTCTTCGGCTCGACGGAGAACATCATCGCAAGTTCGAAGCGCTTTTATCGTGTCTTTCCAGCCTCTGAGCACATACTGGTTGAGGAAATTGTCAGACTGGGAAATCAAATTGCCCTCGGAGATCTCCTCGGTCATCTCGAGATAGTCAGCCGCGCATCGTAAGTACACGACATTTGACGCGGTTAGCTCAAACTTTATATTGTAGCAGAACTTCGCGGCAAGCTCGAACGCTTTGGGGCCGAAGGGAATGTCGGTTAGATTTACGGCGCAACCCTCTTCTCCCTCTTCCGGTTTCTCCCTGATCAGCTTTTCCAGTAGGCCGCTTTTAGATAATAGAGGGAACTGCAACACAAGTGCGATATTATTGGAAATGAGTTTAACAGCGAAAATATGCGAAAGTATAGTCTCGAGTAAAATTCGGGATTTTTTTTTTTTTTTGTTTTCAAAAAGAAAAAGTTAACCTTGTGAAGATGGAATAATACTTCGCCAACCTCTACGGTTATATCGCTGGGAAGACCCGTTGTGCAAAACCTGCGAACTCAGATTTAAATTATCGGTCAGAATTGACAGTTTACAGAATTTGGCACAATCGACGCGCCTCAAAATCAAATACAGATCAAGCATACGAGCATCTCATTGCTCTCCGTACGATGCCAAAATCGCCCCAGGAAAAACATTACCGACAAAATTCATAAATAAATATGAACTCAGATTATAACATGAACTGTTTATTCATACTTTGGCCTTGAAATTGGACAAATAACCCACAAACTAGTCGCAAATGATCACTCGCTTTTGTTTCTCGTTTGTCTTTTTCGACTTAAAAACAAGACGATGTGCCTAAGAAACCAAAAATAGGAGAAATTAAGCACGCCAAGCAAGGTTCCGACAAATAACAATCCTACAACAAAATTTGATAATTCCATCGCGTACAAAATGAACATATTAAGCTAATAATGCAGCATTTAATCAACATTCGAAAAGCGTACAAATCTTATCTGAACTACAGCGCAGTTTTGGTTTACTACCTAATCAACATTTGCTGTACTTTTCGTCGTCGAAACTTTAACGGCAACTTCAACCTCGGAATGTTCTATTACTTGGACAAAATATTTCGTAACTTTATTCGTAGAACTTAGTAGAAGTTCAGGTAACAAAATCAAAATTTTCAACGTTCAGATTCACGGGAATCGGATGATAACAACGCTTTATTATCGCATTTGGTTAACCGCGCAATCGAAGTACATCGAATGTGTTATTAAAGCATCAGGTTCTTCTACTATTTTATTGGCACTAAAGCATAAATGACTCTACTAAACAAATACTTGGCCAAATAACACTCATTTTGCCAACTAAGTGGTAGTTGTTCGCCGTCTTATTGTGTTTTTATAATTTCCAACTAAAACAGTAAATCATTCACTGCCTTCTTAAATACGGCGAACGATTCCCAGTCTTCATAATTTTCTACTAAAATAGTAAATCATTCACTGCCTTCTTGAAGACGGCGAACGATTCCCGGTCTTCATAATTTTCTACTAAAATAGTAAATCGTTCAACACCGTCTTATTGTGTTTTTATAATTTCCAACTAAAACAGTAAATCATTCACTGCCTTCTTGAAGACGGCGAACGATTCCCAGTCTTCATAATTTTCTACTAAAATAGTAAATCATTCACCGCCTTCTTGACGACGGCGAACGATTCCCGGTCTTCATAATTTTCTACTAAAATAGTAAATCGTTCAACACCGTCTTATTGTGTTTTTATAATTTCCAACTAAAACAGTAAATCATTCACTGCCTTCTTAAATACGGCGAACGATTCCCAGTCTTCATAATTTTCTACTAAAATAGTAAATCATTCACTGCCTTCTTGAAGACGGCGAACGATTCCCGGTCTTCATAATTTTCTACTAAAATAGTAAATGGTTCAACACCGTCTTATTGTGTTTTTATAATTTCCAACTAAAACAGTAAATCATTCACTGCCTTCTTGAAGACGGCGAACGATTCCCGGTCTTCATAATTTTCTACTAAAATAGTAAATCATTCACTGCCTTCTTGAAGACGGCGAACGATTCCCGGTCTTCATAATTTTCTACTAAAATAGTAAATCGTTCAACACCGTCTTATTGTGTTTTTATAATTTCCAACTAAAACAGTAAATCATTCACTGCCTTCTTGAAGACGGCGAACGATTCCCGGTCTTCATAATTTTCTACTAAAATAGTAAATCGTTCAACACCGTCTTGAAAACAGTGAAAGGCAGTAAACGATTCACTGTCTCACTCAAACCCTAAATTTTTTAAAGACAGTAAATTGTTCATCCTTTTTATATCATAGTCCACCTAAATCGTAAACCCTAAATTTTTAAAGACGGTGAATCATTTGCCGTCCTTTTGAACAAATATATATTTTAACAGCAGAATCAAAAGGAGAAATATTTGCACACATGATTGAATTAAAAAAAAAAGAAAAAAAAAAGAGTAAATAAATAAGAAGATGATGATGAAAGAAACATACCAGGAGTTTCCTTCTCTTCTAAATGCATCAGCTTTTGATCCCAGTTTCACACAAGCCATGTCTCACAATCCTAACAATTACATAACCCTACTTAGATCACTCAAGATATTCTTAAAAACATCAACACCATCAAACATCAAAAACTACACTAAAAATAATGCAAACAACCTGAAAAAAAAAAAAACAAAGAAAAAAAAATGATGATTCCTTTACCAATCTTTCCTTCTTTTTTTTTTTTTTTTGTCCCCTCTTTTTCCCACCCTTAAAACTCCAGTACTGGAGTTATGGAGATGTATTAATAATAATAATAATAATAATAATCTGCTACTGCAATGGCAGTTTCTTTTTTGGCTTCTTCTTCAAGTCTTTCCAGATTTTGGCCTAGATAATAATAATAATAATAATAATAATAATAATAATAATAATAACAGACAGAGAGGGAGGTGGAAGACTGGGAATGCAGAAAAAACAGAGGATGGAAGACTGTAAGTAGGAGAGGTCTGGAGATACGAATGCAAACCCCTGGCCCCTTCTATAAATATTATATAATGTAATATGATGTAGAATTGAGCTTTTTGGTTTGTAAAAATAGTAAGTAATTAATACTTATAAATTTATAATTTTTGAATAAAAAATTATATGATTAGGATGATAGTGAATTTTTTAGGTTAAATGAATGATTGGTAAAATAGAACGATTTAAGAATAAAATTAGTCAAAGTGGTAAATCTAACGGTAGGAAATTTACCAGCACCAATTGATGTACATCATATATATATATATATATATATATATATATGAGATAATTGCCTGTGTACCCCTCTTATTTTTTTCTTTTCAATATACTGTTCATACCACCGTTATTAAAAATATCCCTACTGTTTTACTTTGTTAAGTTAACTAGGATTAAACTAGAGTTAAATAATAATCGGAGTTGAAAACTATCAGATATACCAGTTTTGTCCCTATCTACCAAAACTATTGAAAATTTTAAGGGTACATAAGAAAAGTTGGTTATGGTAGAAGGGTATATTTGAAAGGGCAAAATAGTAATTTCACACAGATAACGGCAGCTTCAAACGGTACACTAACAGAGTTTAACTTCAGAGGTATTTTAGAAATAAGTTAGAACGTAAGAAGGGTAGTTTTAATATTAACCTTCTAAGAGGGGCAAATCGCCCATATATATAGGGTGTATAGGTAGCATCGCCCATATATATAGGATAAATATAAGTGTACACCCCTGACGGGGTGTACATCTTACACCCCACCCCATCCGGGGTGAATTCCACTGGTCACATGATGTGACCAGTAGAAAAAGCCCCACCCCAGGATGGGGTGGGGTGTAGGATGTACACCCCGTCAGGGATGTACAGGTAGCATCGCCCATAATTTAAACTTTTTTTCTCTAAATATTTAAATAATTGTAAAATTATATTTATATATATTTTTTAAAAAATAAACTAAATTAAGTGAATCATTTTAAATCAATAATTTTTGTTTTACAATGAAGGACTTGGGTGCAATATATGAGAAGTAGACAGACCAAATTGCATACATTTTACACAATAAAATAATATATAAAAATAATAATTTAAAAATTAAAATAATTAAAAAGCTGAGACAACCTCAAAAGCAGTGAACTCTTTTTGGCATAAAGCCCCACCACTATCCACTCTACTTTTTCTTTTTTTTTTTTCTTTTTGTTTAATTAATTTTAGGAAAATGCTATGTGTACACCCCTTTCGGGGTGTACATCATACACCCCACCCATCTAAGGGTGGGGGTGTGATGATGGGTCACTTGATGTGACCCGTAAAAAATATCGTCATCATTAAAATGGTGGAGGTGTATGATGTACACCCCTTCGGGGTGTACATGTAGCATTGCTCTTAATTTTACGTTCTTATACATTTATGAATAGCAGGTATATTTTTATAAAATTAAATATTTTTATATTTATTTTTTAAGAAATACTAAATTATTTATATATTTATAAGGATAAATTTAAAATTTTACTTATATTCTATGAAAAAATAAAGAGTAAACTAAAGTAACAAACTAAATAAATATATATGAACTTTTTTTTTTTTTTTTAGCAATGGTACTGATACACTAAAAATTATGTGTATGATGTACACTTTATCCATCCTAGCGTAAAAAATTATCCACTAGACATTTTAAAATGACTAATAAAATTTACTCCATCTTAGAATAGATGTGGTGTAAGATATACGTCCATTTGGGGTGTACAAGAATTTTTTTTTTTTTTTTTTTTTTTTTTTTTTTTTTTTTTTTTTTTTTTTATATATATCAAAGTTGTGATACTGACATGTGGGGCCCAGTGAGGGGCCCACATATATGCATTTGTTAAAGTTGGCCCACACTCAAATAAGGCCCATTAAGAAGGTTTTATTGGATATTGGGTCAAATTCGAAAGCCCATTTGTAATTTCTTTTTTTAATTTATTTGAAAAATAAATTTCACTTATCATTTAGAAAGTAATTAGTGAATAAGTTCACATCATGGGATGAATAAGATGTACATCATACACTTAATTTTAATTATTTTTTAATATTTTATTATTTTATTTTTATTTTTAACTTTTTTTACTTTTAAAATATGATTAATTTTATCTATAAAAATATTAAATAGTAGAAAAATTATTATAAAACTTATGTGATCAAATTTATTCTTTCAAAAATTCTATGACTCGCAAATATATTTTTTAAAAATTTCTGATTCATTTATACATGTTATTATCATTTAATTCATATTAGTTTTTTAAAAGGCGTAGAATGACTATTTTATTTTTATAAATTTATTCTTGCTTATTTTTGTCGCGGCTGAGGGTCTAGCTTTTTATGTTCTCATAGCCGTTGTAGGTTCCGTCATCCCCCATGATGAAAATCAATTTTGAAATATAAATTATATATAAAAAAGTTTTTGTTTTTTAAAAAAACCCTTTTAGTTAGTCATGATTAATTTGTTTAACTAATCATTATCTAAATTTTATTAATGGAATAACACATTTGTAAATAAAATTTCTTTTAGAGAGATAAATCTAACACCTTAAATTTTGTAGGTGTTTGGTTCGGGTATAAGCTAAAATTGGTTATTTCTGGGATAGATATAAGTTCAGGTATAAGCAGGAATTAAAGTAATTTTATGTTTGATTTAGTATAAGAGTTGTACCGGGAATAAACAAAATTGTGTTTGGTAAACTAAAGAGGAATAAGAAAAATAGAGGGAATTAAAATTTTAATTTAAGATAAAAATTTGACTTATATGATTTTAAATATTTAATTTAAAATATTTATTAAAAAATTTATTAAAATTTATATTTTACTTATATATATAAAAAAATTATTAAATTTTGTTGGTTTTTAAAAATTTATAAATTTTTAAAAATTCAAAAATTTGTATATAAAAATAGGTATAAATTTGAAAATTTTAAACATTTGGTATAAATTTGTATAGATTAATAAATAATAAAAAAATTAAAAAAATTAAATTTTTAGATTTATTAAAAAACAAAATTAAAAATTTTTAAATTTTTAAAATAAAAAAAATTAAATTTTAATTTTATAAATTTAAATATCTTATAATTTAAATTTTTTTAATTTTTTAATTTTTTTTTTTAAAAAAAAAAAAAATAAAAAAAGAAAGAAAGATGGAAACAAGTAATTCCACCTTTTGAGAGGAACAACTGTTCCCTCCAATACCGAATTATTTCGGAATAATCCGGTATGGAGGGAACAGCTCTCATTTTCCTGTTTGGATATAAGGAAGTGTGACACCCCGGAATTTGGATTAGTCCTCTATATAAATGATATAATAGGACTAAATCTCTAATCCGGCTATAGCATTTTGGATGGTAGCAAGATCCAAGAGGAACATGAGAGTTAAGCGTGCTAGAGCTAGAGTAGTTCTAGGATGGGTGACCCCCTGGGAAGTGGGGCGTCACAGTTGGTATCAGAGACATTCACCAGCCGGAAATGTGAGATGAGTCTCGGCTGAGCCAAGGTTATATAGCGGGTAGAGCGAGGCTCCCCGGCTAATGACCGTTGTGGGTGGAGTGCAGCTCCCCACAAGGTCGGCTAAGGCTAGCGAGACGTGTAACACCCCCGGAATTTGGATCCGGAATTTGGATTAGTCCTCTATATAAATGATATAATAGGACTAAATCTCTAATCCGGCTATAGTATTTTGGATGGTAGCAATATCCAAGAGGAACATGAGAGTTAAGCGTGCTAGAGCTAGAGTAGTTCTAGGATGGGTGACCCCCTGGGAAGTGGGGCGTCACAGTTGGTATCAGAGCCATTCACCAGCCGGAAATGTGAGATGAGTCTCGGCTGAGCCAGGGTTATATAGCGGGTAGAGCGAGGCTCCCCGGCTAATGACCGTTGTGAGTGGAGTGCAGCTCCTCACAAGGCCGGCTAAGGCTAGCGAGACGAGTCTCACATCGCCTGGTGCTTGTGAGTGTGCTTGAGCCTGACGTGGACGTCAGGGCTTAAAGGGGGGAAGAATGTAACACCCCCGGAATTTGGATTAGTCCTCTATATAAATGATATAATAGGACTAAATCTCTAACCCGGCTATAGTATTTTGGATGGTAGCAAGATCCAAGAGGAACATGAGAGTTAAGCGTGCTAGAGCTAGAGTAGTTCTAGGATGGATGACCTCCTGGGAAGTGGGGCGTCACAGGAAGGGTATAACTCCTTATCCCCTTTATACCCGATACCAAACGCGAGTATTCTTGCTATTTCATAGCTATTTGTAATTATTCCTTAAAATATGTGCTGTATGCAACCATGCAGGAGGAGCAGGATTAGCAACCAAAAGGCAAGACAAATCTGACACCACATCATCATCATCTTCTCTGGAAAGTTATTCTTCTCAAATTATTTTATTTTTAAATTTTTTTATTTTTTTGCTTAATTATACTTTTGATCTGCAAACTATAAAATGCATGACAATTTGATCCCAAATTTTGATTTATTTTATTCTAAATCATTATAATTTAATTGTATCATCTAATTTAGTTGACTATAGTAATTAGGCTAAATTATAAAAAATTTCTCTGTAATATTCCGCTTTTCACTTTACCCTCCTGTCTTTTAAAAGTCTACATTTTGTCCCCTTGTAATTACCGAATTATCTTTAGGGGGCAATGACGTTAACGGAGGAGGTAAATTGACGAAAATGTTCTTATCTTATATTGGAAGAAAAAGTTAATGAAGGGAAGAGAAAAGGGTTTCGATTTATTTTCCGTCATTCTTGAAGGGTATTTTAGTTATATCCAATAATATTTTTTAAAAAACTGACGGCTCACTCATGGAATGGTGACGGCGGGGGTAAATACATATTTCGGCGGGGGTAAATACATATTTCGGTAATTACGATAAGGCAAAATGTAGGCTTTTAAAAGATAGGAGCAAAGTGAAAAAACGAGATATTACGAAGGATTTTCTGTAATTTAGCCTAATAATTAATATGTCATTTTTTTTTTTTGTACTTGAGACAACAAAAAAAAAAGTTAATATTTGGGACCAAAAGTGTAATTTAGAATTTTTATTTTTAATTTTCATAGATCATTAATCCAATTAATAATTTAGAACACCATAGTCAAACATTATCCACGAAAAAAAATATGTTAAAAAGCCCCTAAACTTCAGCTCGTTTATAAATAGATGTCTAAATTTTCAAATTTGATAATTAGGTATTATAAATTTTATTAAATAGTTTAACAAATTTCTTCGCTCTAGAATTTATAATTGCACATTTGTTTTAGTTGCTTATATTTATATTTTCGCCAAAAAATTTGAAACGCAAAAAAATTTATATAATCAATTTTAATATGTAAAAATTAATAAAAATAAAAAAATAAATTTATTATATCCTTCTATGACGAAGATTATGTGTGAAATACGCCATCGAAACGATTGGTTAATGAGTCTATTTAAATTGGTCATAAAATTTAGAAGATTTAATTATGTTAATTAAAAATTTAAATGTCTATTTCTAAAGTACTAAAGATTATGAGATCTTTGTGTGTGGGTGTATATATATATATAATATAAAATTATGTTAGAATACTATAGATAGCACCAACTATCAAATTTTTAATCGTTGGATTAAAAAATATGTGATTAAGATGATAGTGATTCCCTAGGGTTTACTAGGTGGTTGGTTGAATAGTAAAAATCTTAGGGGACCATTATAATCCCAACCGCATATCTTTTCATCTAACGGCAGAAAACTTGATAGCACCAATTGCTTCGTGCTATCGATAGGATTCCAGCCTAATTATATATATATATATATATATATATATATATATATATATATATATATATATATATATATATATATATAGGGAAATGATACTTGTACACCCAAAATGGGATGTATATCACACACCCCACCCATCCAATGGATGGGGTGTGATGATGGGTCAATCGATGTGACCCGTAAAAGATATCGCCACCATTAAAATGGTGGAGGTGTATGATGTACACCCCTTCGGGGTGTACATGTAGCATTGCTCGTATATATATATATATATATATATATATATATATATATATATATATATATATATATATATATATATATATATATATATATATATATATATATATATATATATATATATATATATATATATATATATATATATATATATATAGGCTGGAATCCTATCGATAGCACCAATTCATTTGTGCTATCAAGGTTTTAGTCTTTGGATTAAAAAATGTGCGGTTAGAATGATAGTGGTCCTCTAGGGTTTAGTGGGTGGTTAGTTGAATAGTAAAAATTTTAGAAAACTACTATAATCCCAACCGCACATATTTTCATCCAATGGCTAAAAACTTGATAGCACCGATTGCTTGGTGCTATCGATATTATTCCAGCCGGACTATATACTATATATATATATATATATATATATATATATATATATATATATATAGTATATATATATATATATATAGTCCAGCTACTATACTATTAAAAGTATTAAGTTATTGATGCTATCAAATTTTCTACTCTTAGATCAACTCCTTTGATCATTTTCATCTGTTAGATTTTACTATTTTTATAATCATCTATTAAATCCAAGGAGCTCATTATCATCTCAACCACACATTTTTTAATTCAAATAAAAATTTAATAGCACCAATGACTTGATATTATTAATAATATTATTAATAATATTTCAATCTAGCTTTTATTTATATATATATGGAAAATGCTATGTGTACACTCCTTTCGGGGTGTACATCATACACCCCACCCATCTAAGGGTAGGGGTATAATGATGGGTCACTTGATGTGACCCGTAAAAAGTATCGCCACCATTAAAATGGTGGAGGTATATGATGTACACCCCTTCGGGGTGTACATGTAGCATTGCTCATATATATTCAAAGAGTGCCCCAAGAAAAGTTAACCCAAAAAAAACAAAGAAAGGAAAAAAAGGTGCCTTTCTTTTGCTTATTGTCTCAATACACTTGTAGCTGACTCACCTCTAAGTCTCTCTCCTCTCAATCTAAACCACCAACTCTCTCTCTCTCTCTCTCTCTAAAGTTTGTTACCATAGACTTTTTTAAGCAAGTCACCTACTCCTCTCTCTCTCTCTCTCTCTCTCTCTCTCTCTAAACCATCACCATCTCTGTTGTTTACTATATCAATATATTTGTTGCCAGAGATGCAAATGGAACGAATCTGGAGATAGAAAGGATTTTCAAGAGATCTTCCTCACCTTACGTTTTATTTTGTTTGTTTCTTCCTACTTATCGCTTTATTTGGGTTGGATTTGAAGGGACCGAATTTTTAACAAATTTTAATAAATTTGAATGATTAAAAAAAACTAAAATTTTTAGTTTATCTTTTGGTTTTAGCAAATTGAAATAAATTCAAAATAAATTTTATTATATATATATATATTTGAACTGTACTTTTTTACTTCATTCTAAATGAACGAGAACAGAAACTCCACAATCCATTTGCATTCTTACTTGTACAACCAGGTCACCTCTCTCTCTCTCTCTCTCTCTCTCTCTAAGTTTGTAGCATAGAGATACCACTTCCATGAACAACACCACTTAGGCAAAAAGGAGGACACAAACTCTCTCTCTCTCTCTCTCTCTCTCTCTCTCCCCCTTTCTCTCTGACAAAGGAAACACCACCTCTGACACAATCCAACACTCTGTGATTCATACCACCTTCCTCTTCTTCTGCTCCATCTCTCTCTCTCTCTCTCTCTCTCACACACACACACACACATTTTTCACATTGAGTTTAATTTAGTCCCTAAACATGAAATAACCATTTTCATTTTGACTCTCTCTTTCTGATTTGTTGTTAGTTACTCTAAACCCTCATCTTTTCTCTCTCACAGAGAGATAGAGGTAAAAATCTAACCACCTTTTTGGGTGGTTGTTTCCTTTTTTTTTTTTTTTCTCTACCCTTCTTTATACCCCCACTTTATATTCTTAGAAAGGTGTTTTGGGGGTTTTTATGGATCAATTTCCTCTGATCTAAACTGCAGTATTATTCAGTCCTGCAAATATCTTCTGGGTTTTGAGTTATCCTGCACTGCAGTATTTAGTTATTCTGCAAATATCTTCTAGGGTTTGTTGCAATTGAAGTTCATTTTCTGCTAATTTTGAGCTCTTCTAGTGTTTTGTTGCAATTGAAGTTCATTTTCTGCTAATTTTGAGCTCTTCTAGGGTTTGTTGCAATTGAAGTTCATTTTCTGCTGATTTTGAGCTTTTCTGGTACTAATAACTTGTTGGTGAAGAACTGGGGATTATAAAGAAATCTCCCCTTCTTTGTACCAATCACTGGTTTGATTGAGTGTGGGAGAATGGGGTGTGGTAGTTCAAAGATAGAAGAAGAAGATGCAGTGATGAGGTGCAAAGAGCGGCGGCGGCTGGCGAAGCAGCTTTTGAGCTGCCGCGCCGAGCTCGCCGCCGCGCAATTTGCGTACCTCCGGTCTTTGAGGAACACCGGCGCCACTCTCCGGCAGTTTGCGGAGGTGGAGCTGATGCCCCACTGTAACCCCCCTCTGTCCCCCTCGATGCCGCCCTCGCCGCCGCCGCAACCGCCTCCCCCTCCCCCGAATTTTAGCCCTAGTCACGAAACTATGACGGCGGAGGATCGGGTGCCGATCGCAGAGGGCTTGAATCTCGATGAATTCGATAGCCGCCCGTGGGGGCATTGGGATTCGTTCGGATCCCCGACGTCGGGGAAGAAACTGTTCGATGAGGTGCACGAGAAGGGTAAGGTGGTAGCGGAGGACGGTAATTGGGCCGAGACGAGCTCGGATTTCGTGGAGG
The DNA here is from genome assembly GCA_029204045.2 of Tillandsia leiboldiana. Taxonomy (NCBI): domain Eukaryota; kingdom Viridiplantae; phylum Streptophyta; class Magnoliopsida; order Poales; family Bromeliaceae; genus Tillandsia; species Tillandsia leiboldiana. Next base: position 631,873 of record CM055072.1, on the reverse strand, counting down.
AAGTGGACGGGGAGGGTGCCGACGCCGAATTGCCGGGGAAGGGGGTTGCGGCATTGGCGAAGGAATTAGGGGACGACGAGTCGGCCGTGAGCTGGTTTACGAGGGAGTCCGACACGGCGGTGGTGCCGTGGAGGAGAAATAATTCGATTGTCGGGATTGTTAGGGAGATCGACGAGTACTTCTTGAAGGCCGCGGCCGCCGGGAGGGACGCGGCGGCTCTTTTGGAGTCCGGTCGCAAGCAGTGCCACCCCTGGGAATTGGAGGGGAGGAAAGGTGATTTATAGTCGTAATCGAATTGCAGCTCATATCCGCAGCTCATGCTCTTAAATCTTGATTTATGCCTTCTAGTTGTAATATATGATGCATTTTATATTATTCTTAATTCTCAAGTTGTTCGTAGTGAATATAAATTCTCGATTGGCGTAATCTCTAAGTCGGCTTAGCTTCTCTTACCTCTTAATCTTTAGAATCCTAGCAATTTTAACATCAAAGGAAAGAAAAAGGAAAACTATGAATGGTTTGTGTTAATTCCATTCTACATAAGATAGGAATAACACACTTCTTTTTTCCTTTTTTTTTTTTTAAAAAAAAAAACAGGAAAAAGCTCAAATTCCGCGAAGGTTTTCAGTGCACTGTCGTGGAACTGGTCTTCTAGAGCCCTTCAATCTAACCAAGATTATTCACTTCCGAATTCAAGCGACAATCGCAGGTCTAGTAGCCATTGCACGACGCTTGAGAAGCTTTTCGAAGCGGAGAAGAAGCTCTATAAGGAGGTTAAGGTAATCATACATTCATACATTTAGTTGTATAATTGATGTTGCAATATTATCTATTCACTTGTATATCTCTACAAGACCGTGTGCCTCGAAATTTGATTATCGTTTTCAAATTTATGCTCCTGATTCGCCGACAGCTTCGCGGTGCGACAAATTTTGGAAAATAATTTTGAGAAAGGAAGGAAAAATGGATGTCGGATCCAATAAGAAGAAACCATTAAGAAATATTTTTCCTTCCTTTTGCACTTAAATCCTTTTGTTTTCATTTTTCTTTCGTGCATTTGTGGTTTGTTTACTTTGTGTGATCGCCGTTTTCATTTCTCGTCGTAACAACCTGAAATTTCATACATGTATGTGCTAATTTCAGCTATACCTCTCAAAACACCTCTTTGAATTGTTGTTACTTTGTTACATGTAGCTGTTGAATAAAATTTTATCATTCTCGGGTAGTTTAAACTTTTGGAGAAAATAGTAATTTCATCTTTTTTAAAATATATCATATAAGGAGTTCCTAAGTTCGGGTCCTGTCGAAGCTTTGTATAGTTTCCTCCCATTCAATGCAAATCCACGTCTTGGGTCTATCAAAAAGTCTCGAGCTCAGATTGGGGGGGGGGGGGGGGCGGGGGTAGTAAAGAGGTGACTGGTCTTCCTGATCGACGCATGAATACTGTTCGACTGCTAAACTGCTTAATTGATCTCATGCTATAGGAGGCCGAAATTGCGAAATTCGAGCGCAGAAAGACCACTCTGTCATTGCAGAAGCTAGAAAGCGGAAGCCACGATATGTTGAAGATTGCGAGTGCACGATCGAGCATAGATGAATTGAAGTGCAGAATTGTTCCGCTGGAGGAGTCAATTTATTCAACGTGCATGTCGATAGCTAAGCTTAGGGACGAGGAATTATACCCGCAATTGATCGAATTATCTACGGGGTAAGTTACCGTTGTAGCCTCCCTCTCTTTCTCTCTCGCACACACACACTAGTTGGAGCGCACTATTGAAATTGCTTCTCTACTCCGAGAGGCAGCAGTGCAGCGTTTATTGCGGTATTTTGTAGGATCTCTAGAGAAAATATTCCTTTACTCATATGAAAGTCGCATAAATTTGTCAGCATTTCGAGCCTAAATCGACGGAAACCTTCTATGAATATCGCGATTTTCGCTTTGCTTCCGGTTACTGTTGCTTAGTTTGGTGTGGGCGAGTTGTCGGTTTAAGTATCTCTTCTTTTCCTCGTAAAAAGGCTCGTGAAGATGTGGCGGGTGATGCACGAGTGCCACCAAGTTCAGAACCACATTGCTCAGCAAATCAACCTCCTTGAAAACCGTCCGGGGATGGATCCGACGACGGACGCGCACCAACAAGCAACGGCCCAGATGGAGGCCGAAGTGGCTTCTTGGCACCGCTCTTTTTGTAATCTCATTAGATCTCACAGGGAGTATATACAAATTCTCAACCAGTGGGTCAGGCTCACCGACTGCCTGCCCGACAGCAACGGCTTGATGGGCTCTACTTCGGGAATTCACAGCCTTTGCGAAGAGCTGCAGCGCGCATTCGACAGATTACTCGAAAAGGTACTTGCATCACTTTTCATCACACTACCATCTGATTCAGGTCAAGGGACTAAGCTGAGTTTCGGCAAACGCTCGGAATTTGGTAAATAATGCGAGACAACAATTGTTCTTTCAAAGCTTAAGCTGCCAGAGAACGGCGTTTTAAGTTTTCATGCTATTAAATAATGTGAAATTATAGTTCTATTTCTTTTAATTTGTTTTAGCTGTTATTGAAAATTAGTAGAATTACTAACAATACAATCAGGGAACTGTTAACTGGTACAATAAATTTCTCTCTCTCTCTCTCTCTCTCTCTCTCTTTTGTTCATCAGGTAGCTGCTGAAGCAATAAAGAGCCTTTTATCGGTTATCCGCGCTGTAGTCCTGCAACAGACTGAAGAGCAGATCCTGAAGAAAAAAAGCGACCTTCTAACGAGAAAGCTCGAGAAACTCGAGAAAGAGCTAGTATCGAGTAATTCAACCGAAACTCCGGACCCAAATCAGATCCCATCGACGTCGACGAAGAACATGAAGCTCGAAACTTTCAGGAAGAAGGAGGAGGAAGAGAGAGCCAAGTACTTGAGTTCGGTCCGGATGAGCCGAGCGATGACGGTGAACAACCTGCTGATGAGCCTTCCTAATGTTTTCCAAGCTCTGACGGCTTTCGCGAGCATGTGTGCGCAAGCTTTCGAGGGCGTGAATAGATTCGGCCGTGAGGATGGTACTGGCCACTCCGACAGCGATTCGCCGCCGTGAATTTGTGATCATAAACGCGAACCGTTCTTCGAACATATATAATAGTTTCTCTCCTCTCAGTTAAATTCAATTTGGATTCGAAAAAATCTCCTGTTTTTAAGTTGTGATCATAAAGATGGTTATTGGATGGTTGCTGCTGCTGTTCTTGCTTTGCTCTTGTTTTGTTGGCTTGGATGTTGAATTGATCCTCATTTCTGAGAAGTCAAATCAGGGGTAATAGGGTAATTTCACAATATGAAATTATGCTTTTAAAGTAGAGTATTACTGGGGCATTGCCTTGTCAGGAATGTTGAAATGGTAGTGTAATCCAATTTGTGGGATTTATATATTATTTATGAAAATAAATAGTATATTTTTTATTGTGTTTTTTTATTGCATCTAAACCAGTTCCTTCGAAACAAAAAAAAAAAAAAAAAAAAAAATCAATATCTCTCCATTAATTTCTCTTCCATTCCCACCTCTCCCTCTCTCTCTCTCTCTTTTCCGAACCAAATCAAACCCTAGCGATCGATCGAATGCTCTCCCATTTCTCGATCGATTAGAAAAACCCTAGATTTCCGAGCTTCGCATCTCGGATCGCAATGCCGCGGCGGGCGAAGGCGATGGCCCGAGCGATCTAGGGCTCACGGCAGATGCCTCGGGGGCGGAGCGCGGCCGCCGACCCCGCCGGAGCCGCCGCGCCGCGGCGGTGGTGGCGGCGGCGCCCCCACCACGCGCTCCTCGCCGCGGCGTTGCTCTACCTCCTCTTCATCTCCTTCAAGTTCCACCGCTTCCTCGAGCTCGCCGCCATCGTCAGCGGCGACGGCGCCTTCGCCGGCCTCGACCGCCCCTCCTCCTCCTCCTCCTTCGTTGCCGCCGCCGGCGCCGCGGTCGCCCTGGGCGGCGGCGGCGGCGGCGGCGATCCCGGGTTCCACCGGAGGCTAGAGGATAGCCCTAGGAAGGAGAAGGAGAAGGAGAAGGAGAAGGAGGAGGAGGGGGACATCATCAAGCCGTTCTGGCACCGGTACAATCCGGTGTCGGTGTCGCAGATCATGAACCGGACCGGGAACTACACGGATCTCGAGAAGTCGGCGGAGGAGGCGTGGGAGCTCGGTATGAAGGCGTGGGACGAGGTGAAGAATTTCGAGCTACAAGGGTGGGCCTCTTCGATCTCACTGTGAAAAATGCAATTTGCCATTAAATGGTGTAGCTAAATCTCATTGTAAACTACTTGGAACATACAAACACCTAGATTTAATTTCGCAGCGCACACACAAAAAAAAAAAAGTTTTTAAATTACTTTATGGAGAGGGTGCATTGCAAGTTGACCAACTATAATAGCAATAATGTAGAATTCGGCCGATGCATTCGATCGCATAAAATTCAAGCCAATCAAGGCCTCGACTTTGATATGTTGCAGGACACAGGCATGATTTTATACTATCAGTTGTATTGACTTTTGGCGAACATTACTAAAACACGGCTCATTTATATATTGTTCTGTTTTCGAGTTTATAATTTTTTATTTTGAGGCATTTTGTAAGATTTACTTGTGCTATATTACGAAAGATTCACCTAAAAATGGAGGGGTTTTAGTTTGTTTATTTTTCCTTTTCCATACACTTTTGAATGCAAAAAAGCTGTCGTACCGTACAGATTGGACCATTTGACTACGATGGAACGAAAGCAGGAATCTTGCCCGTCGTCAATTTCCGTGGCGGGGGCTGAGATGGGGGCTGAATTTGGGGAGGAGCGGCTGATCTTTTTGCCGTGCGGCCTTGCTGCCGGATCGTCAATCACGGTCGTCGGAACGCCACATGGCGCGCATAAAGAGTATGTGCCACAGCTTGCGAGGGTGAGGCAGGGGGATGGTACAGTGTGGGTTTCGCAGTTCATGGTGGAGTTGCAAGGGTTGAAGGCGGTGGATGGCGAGGACCCGCCGAAGATTTTCCACTATAACCCTAGATTGAGAGGGGATTGGAGCCAGAGGCCGATCATCGAACATAACACTTGTTATCGGATGCAGTGGGGCACGGCAATGAGGTGCGATGGATCGCCATCAAAGGATGATGACGATAGAGGTACTTGATATGGTTTTACTTTCTTTCATTCTTGTTGCTTAATTGTGTCTATCCAGTATTGGTTCTATGGACTAATCAGTGTTTTTTTCTCATCAGCAATTTTTTTTTTTCTTGCTATTAACCTAGTATCAACTACTTTTGATTTTGCTCTAGATGCTGCTGTAAACGGAACTTAAATTTAGAGGCCCGCCACAGTATATAGTTGGAAAATTGGTAGACACTAGTTTTCTCACGCAAACAGTTGGCTCACTCCCCTACTACCTCTAGATTATCAAGGATCATCAAGGAAGGGAGAAGCAACAAGTTTTTGATTTGTGGTTATCTGCTGATTTTCAAATTACGAATAAGCTGTGAAGTCAAGTATAACATTGTCTGATAGTTATTATCTTTTCGTTAGTAATTAAGATTGTCTGCTTTTATTTATCTATGCAACATTTCCGGAATGGATAAATCCAAATGTTTTACAGCTTTTTCCTTTTATCAATTGAGAATATCAGATCTAAATTCTCATGAAACTGTGACACTCAATGTCAACTTATAAATGCAGTTTCCATTGCTATTACACCACTTAGTACAAAGGAAATGGCTGTTGTTGCATTATTGTTGACCCTTATGACTAGAAGATATATGTTATTTGTGTTCTTTGACTTGGGCTTATTGTCGTATCATTTTTTCCATTTAAACTGAAGCTGCTATTATCTTCGATGACGTATGCTTTTTTATCTTCAGGCTAGCATATATGGCTAAAATCTACAATTTCGAATTCTTCTTTTTGGGCAGTCGACGGATTCATCAAATGTGAGAAATGGGTTCGCAATGATATCGTCGATTTAAAAGAGTCCAAAACCACTTCGTGGCTGAGGAGGTTCATTGGTCGTGCAAAGAAGCCGGCGATGACATGGCCTTTCCCTTTTGTCGAGGGAAAGCTTTTCGTTCTTACACTCCAAGCTGGCGTTGAGGGTTATCACATTTTTGTTGGTGGCCGACATGTTACTTCCTTTCCTTATCGACCGGTATGTTAACACCCTCTCTAATAATACAAGCTCAAATAATTTCGTAAAGATATTTGATATGTACCCTCTGTAAAAACTATTCGTAACCCACCTTCCTTCCTTAAGTCGGACGCCCCAGCTATAGATGAGGGTTTTTTTGTTTTTTTTTTTTAATTTTCTTTAAGGAACTACATTTTCATTTGGGATATAATTGAAAATTCAGATTTTACGCAGACATATATATGTAAATGGATGATTTTGCAGTTATATAACTAAATATCTCTTTGTGCAAGGTCGTGATCTATTAAAATTTTCAGCTTAGCTAGGAAAAAATGGTTTATTATGATATATATATATATATTTTTTTGTTTTTTTGCAGGGTTTCACTCTTGAAGATGCGACAGGGTTAGCGATCAAGGGAGATGTGGACATACACTCAGTATATGCCACTGCTCTTCCTCTGTCCCATCCAAGCTTTTCTCTCCAGCGCGTCCTTGAAATGTCGGACAATTGGAGATCTCAGCCTTTGCCGCAAAGTCCAGTTTTTATCTTCATCGGGATTCTCTCTGCCTCGAACCATTTTGCTGAGCGCATGGCCGTGAGGAAAACCTGGATGCAGTCTTCAGAAATCAAGTCGTCTAATGTAGTGGCACGCTTCTTTGTTGCTCTGGTATAAAATTGCAGAATATATTTATTTGCTAACCATTCTTGAGAACTGTTCATTTTTGTCAGATGTAGCTTGAGAAACCTTTAAATCTATCTTGATCATTTTTTTTTTTTTTAAAGTAAATCCACATGGATAAAACTTATTATTTTGAACTATTACCTAAGAAATATATTTTAACTGGTAAGTGGCAATACTGGTCCTAAAACTTGATAACTTTAGTCAAATTCCACTTGGGACCTCAAAGTTTCAAGCTCGGCATTACAGTTTACCTATGTTAGATCTTAATTAGAATCTAATGCATGTAGACCGCCTAGAAGAAAAGTTATTTGGGCTAGCGTGCTATATTTCCTCGAAAACCTATTAACCATCCAATGTATACTTTCTTTATTTTTATTCAAGCTTTTATTTTTCTCCTCCTGCTTTATGTATCATTTGCGTGCAGAACCCAAGGAAGGAGGTCAATGCGGTGCTGAAGAAAGAAGCGGAATACTTTGGAGATGTCGTAATTTTGCCGTTTATAGATCGTTACGAGCTGGTAGTTCTTAAGACAGTTGCCATTTGCGAGTACGGGGTTAGATTCGTCTCTCTTTGTGTGATTGGCCATCTTTACTGCTTGTTTGGCCTGTTCTCGAGCGGCCTCTCCGCTGCATGAGGCATAACCTTCTAATCACCTGTCGTTATCAAACAAAAATCTGTAGCTTTTTCTGTGCCAGAACTCTCGAATGAGCTTTTGGACCTCGAAAGCGGAAGCTCCAAACTGAAGCTTCTAATTAAACAGAGAAAAGCTGTTTAGATGGCTTTTGTAGAAAAATGCTAGTGCTTTCAAACAACTCCTAGTCAAACAACACTTCAGGAAAAGCCCCAAACTAGGCCGAACGGGCTATTTAGTATCATTTTGTTTTTGAGTGGAGTTGCTCATCCAAATGCCTTCTGATTTCTTCGTTATTCAACCACATCGCAGGTCCATAACTTATCTGCTGCATATATAATGAAATGCGATGATGATACTTTCGTGAGGGTGGATGTTGTTTCCAGGCAAACCAAGAAGATTACCAGTGGGAGACCTCTTTATATGGGAAACCTAAACCTCTTGCATAGACCACTTAGAACTGGGAAATGGGCAGTAACATTTGAGGTAAGTGATTCCGATATTATCTGTACTGATTCATGTTTTTTTGTGTCTAATGATGAGTGAAACATTTCTTTTATGTACCAGTAGATGGACTCATGGGTTTAGTATCATCAATATTCTCAGTATATTTAGAGGTTGCATTTGATATCATTTTCACCGTCTAACTCGTTTAATGCTTGATGCAGGAGTGGCCGGAAGATATATATCCCCCATATGCAAATGGACCGGGCTACATAATATCAAGCGACATTGCAAAATTCGTCGTCTCTCAGCATGCTAATCACGGTCTAAGGGTGAGCCTACTTTTAAAAAGACTAAACTGAATTTCTATTCCAATGTAAGTTCCTCTTTGATTTGGCTCCTGGAACAGCTTCTCCACTCTAGAAGCAGAAGTTAGGAGAATAATGTCTAAGGGAGAAGCTTCAAATGGAAGCTCCTACTCGTATTTTCAGTGGGGAGTTGTTTTGCAGATGTTGACAAAGAAAAAGCTGATAGGGCTTCTCCGAGCAGCTCTACTCAAAAGCACTTCTGCAAATGGCATATAACAACAGCTTAATGATCCTTTTTTTTTTTTCTTTTCTTTTAATCATGCAGCTGTTTAAAATGGAGGATGTGAGCATGGGCTTATGGGTTGAAAAATTTAATTCTACTACAACTGTTCAATACTCTCATAACTGGAAATTTTGCCAATATGGATGCCTCGAGAACTATTTCACAGCTCACTATCAGTCTCCACGGCAAATGCTATGCTTGTGGGACAAGTTGGCGCGGGGTCGGGCGCATTGCTGCAACTTCAGATGACTAATAAGGTCTCTTTCTTTCTCTCTCTCTCTCTCATGAATTTTTGTAAAGGTCGATGCATTGTTAGTTGGTTGGAATTGAACATGGGGGGTTATATTTATAGTAGTTTCAATCAATTTTTTTAATTATTCGCTTCTATCATGTACTGATTTTCTTTGTTGGCAATATCTTAATGAGATTGAGTGAAGGAGATTTTTAGTTGGCCTTCAATACATTGTTCGCCTTTTTGTGGCTTTCGAGTTCAATCACTTTAATTTTGATTGTAACTGGAAAAACCCAATTTTCTTTTCCTCTCTGCAAATGGAAAAACGCGAGTCGTTAACTTTTAACAGTGTGCCTATTTTCACCAGTCAAATTCCTTCTTTTCTCCATGCTTGGTTCCTCGATTTCGATTGATGCTAACTCTATTCTTATTTTATTTTTGCTTAGAACCTTTATTGGAAACTTTTGGTATAATTGTTCTTAGTTTCTGATTCCAATTATAGATTAAACATTAAATCTGTTTCAGTTTATGATCTCCGGTCGACGTACGTCTTGAACAATTCATTAGCATGCAAAGATAGGAACAAGGATATAGGAGTAGCCCTTCATTTCTATTTATCTTTCTCTTGTTTTTTAACTAAAGGAATGTTCAAGTGAGTGTCGAGTCGAGAGTTAGGGTTTTGCGGGATGGGTTTATACAGGGAGAGAGATGGTTTTAGGGTTTATAGTTTTGGAGCATGGTGGTGAGCTCAAGGGGGAACTATGTTTGGTTAGGAAAAGTTGGATAACATGATGGGAGATTGATGGGTTTGTGTTTTGTTCTTATGATGAAGGGAGGGAAATTTGGTTTTGGTCTCAGGTTTTCGGTTTCTGGTTTGAGAATTTTTTCGTCGTCTAAGATAATGTCTCTCACGACGGTCTCTTGAATCATACATATGTTATAATTTTACGCGCACGCAGTTGTGTGGGGGCATAGCAAAATTTGTTTGGTTTGTATGATCAAATTCTAAGTCATTGAATGTGGTCTACTTCGGTTCCGCACCAGCAATTCCGCTGTTGATCAGCGTTTTGGGTGGTGCAAATGAATTCTGTTGATGATGTGCATTTCGCCGCTGCTGAGCGACGGCATCAACTTCGTTCACAGAAAAATTCTGTACACAGAGCTGTAGATAAATCGCCCCCTTCTCTTAACTTTAAAGTTGTTACTAGCATTTCTTTGTTGATGCATACACAAAAAATCACCCTGCTCTTTATGGTTTATATATATATATATATATATATATATATATATATATATATATATATATATATATATATATATATATAATAAAAAGAGAAAAAAAAGTGCTTTATTTTGATATATGATATAGGATTCTTGCTGAAATCAAAATCTTAATTATTATTTGACATTATACCATACTTTTTCCTTCTGTTTTTTGTGTTTGTTTTGGTCCTTATCTATCATATTGTTAAGAAACAAAATCAACAATACAAATGTGGAGGTAACCTGGGCCGGGCCACAGCAATAAGTGGCAGGGCCTTGGGCATGGTCATTCCATACACCTCCTCAGTGTCGATATCCTCGGGCCGGAGCCCGTCGAGCGGGGCCCAATCGAAGCAATGGAAAAGCCTAGCCAAGCCCATGAGCACCATCGTCGTGCCGAGCGGCGCGCCGGGGCACTTGCGCTTTCCGGCCCCGAACGGCAGGATCTTGAAGTCCGGCCCGTGGCTTATCTCGACCCGCTGCCCTGGTTCCTCCGGCCAGTGCCTCTCGGGCCGAAACTCGTCCACGTCGGCCCAAATTCTAGGGTTTCGGCCGAGAGCATGTGTGTTGATGAACACGCGAGTGCCGGCGGGGATGTCGTAGCCCATCAGCTTTGTCGGGCTGATGGATTCGTGGGGGATGAGGAAAGGGCCTGCCGGGTGCATCCGGAAGGTCTCGCGGACGACGCACCGTAGGTAGGTCAGCTGGCCCAAGTCCGACTCGACTGCCATACGGTCCCGGCCCACTACCGTGTCGAGCTCCTCTTGGACCTTGCGGAGGACCCGCGGGCTCCTTATCACCTCCACCATGGCCCATTCATTGGTCACTGAGGAAGTATCGCTTGCTGCGGCAATCATATCCTAAAATAAAAAACCTTTCATGAGGTATAAAGGCAATTTTTATGTTTTTCGGAGGTTAAACACACAAGTTTGAACTTCTCAGTAACCTTTCATGAGAGAGAGAGAGAGAGAGAGAGAGAGAGAGAGAGAGAGAGAGAGAGAGAGAGAGAGAGAGAGAGAGACGATATTACTTGCATAAGAGCTTTAATCTCTACATCCTCCATGTGCCCCTTTCCATTTTCACCAGGTAAAGAGAGTAGCACATCAACAAAGTCCAATTCTTCTTTAGAATCACCTTCTATAATTTTCTCTCCCTTCTTTCTCTCTCTATCCCTTCGATGCTCTTCAATGATCTTTTGTTGAAACTCATCCACCTTCTTTTCCACCTCCCTCATCTTTTTCTCGCACCCGGTCGGGTCGAACCGCCTCCAGAAAGGCAAGTAGTCGCCGAGGTAGATCAAACCTAGTAGCCAAAACAACTCATGGGTTATGTGCATGAACTCGGTTGCTTCGCTCGGCCCCGAAGATTCCGGACCGAAGTATTGCTTCCCTAGCAACATCCTTGTCACATTGTTCATGGAGAAGGCTCCTAGGACTTCTCGAAGATTAATGGGCTCTTGGGCCTGGGCCTTGGCCCAGACAAGCCCGACAAGGTGTTGGGCCTCCTGGGCCCGTTGAGCCGCGAACGACTCCAACCGCCTCGTGGTCAGCAGGTGCTCCATGCAGATCCTCCGCATTCTTTTCCAACTAGGGCCCATCGGCGCCAGGGCCACGTCCCCGCACCCGTAGGCTAGATAGACAGCTGCAGATGTTCTGGGCCGGGATGCGAACACATCGTCTTGCTTGAGTAGAATCTCGCGGATGACGTCTGGGTCATCGGTCGTGATCGCGTTGACGTTCCCAAGGCGAAGGTACACGATCGGCCCGAACATCGAACAGAATCGGGCCAAGTCCCTGTGGGGACGGGGGCCCAGTTGGAGGAGGTTACCGACGATGGGCCACCGCTTTGGGCCCGGCGGGCGCCTTAGTCGTAATCTTTGAAACCTCTTACTAAAAAACTTGGAGAAAAGGATCAATGCACAAAGAAATCCAAGTACAATAACAACCATTTCCACTACTTTGTGGTACAAGTAAAGCTATACAACCTCAATTGCTAGAGCATAAACATCTATAAGAAGTTTCTCAAGGTATATTCATACTACAAACCATTTATATATATATATATATTTTTGAAGTGATCATGAAATGTTTGTGTATTGATCTCTAAAGTTAGTAGTATAAATGTAGATGCATTATCTTGGCATGAACTACATGGAAAATGCAAGCTCCAATTATAAAAAAAAGGACGACGTGGCGGCCGCTCATTGGTGGATAAAGATCACAAATTGAGGTATGAGAATATGTAGTTAGATTATAGTTAGAGCATGCTGTTGCTGTGAATTATTAAATAAAAGAGATAAAAGAATTTATATTGTCAGAACATTTTTTGCTATTTTCAGAACGCACACTTCGCATAAAAAGAAAAACAAAAGTTTCAAAAGTAGTTTTGTTTCTAAATTTTGAGATAATTTGATTGAAATTTTTACTATCTAATTTTTTCAGGTGAAATAAAAGAATCTTGATAGATATTATGGGATTAAAAATTGATAGAACCAAAACTTTATATTAGTTATTTATACATGTGAGTAAAGAATTTGTTATTTTTTCTAATTCAAAATAATTAGGGGGGTGGGGGGTGGGGGGTGGGGTGGGGGGTGGGGGGTGGGGGTGGGGTGGTGTTGCCCTGCTTAGGAGGTAATAGTGACCTTCTTATTGACAAGCAAATGTTCATTTCATCTTGCATTAATGTGATATTGACTATTTGACTTGGTCTCTGCAATAAATATTTGACCATTTGACTTTCTAATTAGTATACACCCCAAATAGAATATATATCACACATCCCACCCCATCCAAAGGTGGGGATTAATTTATCGGTGGAATTCACTCCATTCTTGAATGGATGGGGTGTAAGATGTACACCCCATTTGGGATGTACATGTAGCATTAATCAATTTTCTGTCTCAAAAAGCACTCACTTTTTGAATCCTAAGTCTTTGTTTGCGTGACGATGTAATTAAATAACGTTAGAAGTTTGGAGACTCGAATTTCGAATCTCGTACTACGATATTATGTAAAATTATATTAAATAACTATTGTATTCTAAAAATTTAAGCTATTAGAAAATGATATTTATATATTTTATATTCAACCGTAATATTTTTAAAATTACATAAATATTTATTATTAAGTTATTAAAAAAATTAAAATAGTATATATTTTAGAGACTAAAATAATTTTTTTTAAAAAATAATAATTACCTTATGGATCTCGAAATACAAATTTAATTAGCTCTAACGTATCGTAATACTTGATTTGCAAATTATACTAGATCTTAATAATTAATTTTTTGACATAATTTTTTATAAATTTCTAAATCATTATTATTTTAACGGTAAATAAAACTATACTCCTTTTTTTATAAATAAAAAAAATTATTTATATATAATTTTTTTATTAATACTTTTTAAAAATTAATATATTTTTGTATAATATATTTTTGGCCTTCCTCTAAAATTAAAATTCTGGCTTCGTTCCTCGAATCAACTAATGAGATATTTCCAAGCTAGACTTATGCAAGTTGTGCCTCATAAAACCAAAGATTGTGAAATTGATGTAGAAAATGTGCAATTGGATCATCTATTCCCTATGTTGTAAGGTAGTTTATTGCAATTGGTTATTAAACATGTGTTTATCATCTTTTTTATTTTCATTTTTTTCCTTCTCAAGTCATATAAGGTGACTTTAGTTGTTTTTTTTTTTTTTTTTTTTTTTTTTTTTTTTTTTTTTTTTTTTCTAAATTTAAGATTCAATAAGTTAGATCCATGTTGTAGGGATTTACTACATTTGGGATTGTAGAGTCCAAAATCTAAAAATGGAGATGGTTGTATATACAAAAATTATTTTTCACCATTTATTTCTCTCCCCAAAAAAGCCACATTATGAGTATTTTTGACTTTTCCAAAAATAGGGGAAGAGATATTAAAATGATGCCCCATTTGAGCTGGGTCAATAACTAACCAACATCAATCCACTATTCCCAAATTACCCCCAATCAAGCATGGCAACAAAGGCAACAAAACAAGGGCATTTATGCCAAATACTACCTTATAAATATCCTCCCCTTCTCTCTCTCTTCCTTGCTTGTGTTAAACCACAACTACTTTAGAGAGTTTTAGAATCCTAAAAACTCAATAGAAACAAAATGGCTTCTTTTGTTTTTCTCTCTGAATTCGCAACGAGCTCTCCTCGATCGCCCAGGGCGCAGTTCTCTGCAGTCGCACCCTGGGGCTTCAGCAGTACTAGCATGAGAAGACGAACTACCGCGACTCTCGACACGATTTTTGAAGAAGATGTGCATGTACCTGCCGATCCCTTCGAAAGCCCTAACATCCACTTGATCGCATCATCGGTATATAATTCCTCGCGCATGACTACCTTAGGATAATCTCAGAATTGTTGTACTGCTAGAATTATACGCGCCGTGCTAGAAAAAGAGAAAAACAATCATGCATGCATGCTACGTGCGCGTGTAGTGGTATCTTTTGTAGTTGTATCTTAATATTTGCTTCTTATTTTGAATCTTTCTTTTCTTTCGTTCATTGTGTTCATATTGTCACCAAAGGAAAAACCTGTCGTGGGATTACTAAACATATTTCAACCCACACAACACATGAGCGCAACGAAAACAGAATTTTTTGTAAATGACAATAAACGAGAACGATCGTAGAAAACAAGCACGAGAATAACTAAGCAAATAAAACGAATAAAAAAATATAAGAACACAAAATTTACGTGATTCGGCCAACAATGTGTCGACCTACGTCTACGGTTAATACCATCTCAATGCGTTCTTCGATTAATTTACGACACAAAAGTACAAGAAATAAATTGGATTACAAGAAAAATTCTGTAGGGAGGCTCTCAACGTTTTTTCTCTTAATTAGGATTTTTTCAATAAATCTCTAAAAAATAAAAGATGAATCATAATAGTTAATAAAACTCTAAAAATCTAATTCTAATAGGAAACGATCTCCACCGTCTATCCGACTTTTCAATTCACTTCTAATCAGAACAAGATCGAATCAAATTAATAATAAGGGATAATATTTAACATACCCCTCAAAACTTAAAAAATATCTAATTTACTTTTGATTTCTAAAACTGCCCTTTTTGTTTTCAAATTTACCCCCAAAAAATGTCAGTTAATTTCTTTCAAATATTCCCCATGCATTTGAGGGTTTATTTGGGAGATTTGGATTTTTGTAAGGGTCTTTGGAAAAATTGAAAAACAGTCAGAAGTGTTAGGAACTAAATAAATCGATTATCTGCCCTGCACTATCAATACAGATACGCGAAAAACAAAAAAAAAATAAACGGTAAAAAAAAAACAAAAAAAAAATAAACGGTAAAAAAAATAAATGTTAAAAGAAGAGACTAAAATTTATATGTTTCGATAATTGTCAACGTCCAATGAAAGATTTAGATGTATCAATTTCACTATAAGAAAAAATAAAGGTACCTAAAATAAGCTGTAAAATGATTATTTTAACGATCGATGTGATACATTTATTTAGAAACCAAATTTTATAATTTTTCGATATTATTTACTAATTTTTTTATTTTAGATGTATCAATTTCACTATAAGAAAAAATAAAGGTATCTAGAATAAACTGTAAAATAACTATTTTAACGACCGATGTGATACATTTATTTAGAAACCAAATTTATATGTTTCTATAATTTTCAACGTCCAATGAAAGATTTAGATGTATCAATTTCACTATAAGGAAAAATAAAGGTACCTAGAATAAGCTGTGTGACTATTTTAACGACCGATGTGATACATTTATTTAGAAATCAAATTTTATAATTTTTCGACATTATTTATCAAGTGATTGTCTGCGATCTCGAATGACTCATCTCGCGCGGGTCCTCTGGGGATTCCCGTTGGATGATATTCATGATTCAGATAAATATTTGTATGTGATTGGATGTATGTGGGTATCAGGTATTACGGATTCATGACTTCCAATAGACGCAAGCATCTATTGTTAATTACCCCATGTGATTGGGGCACCTTCAATTAAGAGACCTTTGCGGGAGGGATAGAATAAATCGTATCGTAATGATTGATCAAATCCTAAGTATATGTGTTAGGATTTAGCTGGGTTTGAAATTGACTTGATCCCGATTATGTGTTGCGAACTAGTCGATATTAAACTCTAAGTATATGTGTTAGAGTTTAGTTGGGTTGGATTGGCTCTAAGTATATGTATTAGAGTCCAATTATATTTGATTTCATATTTGGCGTATGTTCCAAAGTGGAGAGACCAAACCCTAAGGATATGTATTGAGGTAGGTCGGATTTGATGCTACTCGAAAGTAGGAGGTGGCTAACTCCTATATGTATTAGAATTGGCCGAGTTTGATATGTTTTTCACTCTAGTTATATGTGCTAGAGTGAGAGGTTGACTAATCCTAAGTATATGTATTAGGATTAGTTGAGTTGATTTGGTTTCTACTCTAGATTTATGTGCTAGAGTAAAATGTTAACTACATCCTAAGTATATGTATTAGGGTTAGTTGGGTTGATTTGGATGAACTCTAAGTATATGTGTTAGAGCTCGATCGAAGCGGATTTGGCTAAATTCTGCGGATTTGGCTAAATTCTAAGCATATGATTTAGAATCTAGTCGGTTTGGATATAATTTTGCCTTAATTATATGTGTTAAGGCGGTGAGATTGAATGAGTTTTGGGTTTTATTTGTGGGTTAGAATAGGTTATCAGTTTTATTTGTGGATCAAATGGGTTTTGGGTTTTATTTGTGGACCGAATAGGTTTTGGGTTTTATTTGTGGATCGAATAGGTTTTGGGTTTTATTTGTGGACCGAATAGGTTTTGGGTTTTATTTGTGGACCGAGCTTTGGGACCCGTATGTGGTTGGGATCATTAGTCCTTTTTGAATCGAACTTAGACTCCAAGTTGATTAGGACTCGATTCAAAGGAATTTTCATTTATTTCAATATCCCTTTTATTTTATTCTATTTTGCGTCCGAAGAAAATTTCCTAATTTTATCTTGGCGTTCGCAGAAAATCCCTTATTTTATTTTGATGTGGGATCCGAGTAAATTCCCTTTTCTTTTTTTTCTTTTTTTTTGAAATTATTTGGAATCCGAAGGGAGAAATTATTTGGGATCCGAAAAAGTCCTCTCTTTATTTTATTTTTATTTGACTTGGGATATGAAGGAAATCCACTTTGATTTATCTTTGGGATCCGAAAAATTTTATTTTCATGTGGGGCCCTTTTTGAAAGGGATCCGAGAAAGTTTCTATTTTTGAAATTATCGGGATCCGAAACAAGAAATTATTTGAGATCCGAAAAAAGAAATTATTTGGGATCCGAAGGAAGAAATTATTTGGGATCCGAAGAAGTCATCTTTTTACTTTATTTTTATTTGACTTGGGATATGAAGAAAATCCACTTTGATTTATCTTTGGGATCCGAATCCACTTTGACTTATCTTGGGGTTCAATCCATTTTGTCTTGTAATTGATTTGGGCTCCGAGGAGAATCCACTTTGACTTAACCTAAGTTCGGATGTCCGAAGAAATCATCCGAATCAGTTTTGGGCCTAAAGTTAGGGCGTCCGGAGAGATCCTAACCTGCTTTAAAGAAAATTTATTTATTTATTTTTTTTTTCTTTTCTTTTTTTTTTTTTACTTTCTTTTCAACCTGAAGTAAGGGGCGTCCGAAGAGTTCCTAAACCGGCTTTAAAGAAAATTTATTTATTTTTTTCCTTTTTTTCCCTTTCTTTTCAACCTGAAGTAAGGGGTGTCCGGAGAGGTCCCAAACCGGCTTTAAAGAAAATTTATTTATTTTTTTCCTTTTTTCCTCTTTTTTTCATTTCTTTTCAACCTGAAGTAAGAGGCGTCCGGAGAGGTCCCAAACCGGCTTTAAAGATTTATTTTTCTCCTTTTTTCCTCTTTTTTTCCTTTCTTTTCAACCTGAAGTAAGGGGCGTCCGGAGAGGTCCCAAACCGGCTTTAAAGAAAATTTATTTATTTTTTTTCCTTTCTTTTCAACCTGAAGTAAGGGGCGTCCGGAGAGGTCCCAAACCGGCTTTAAAGAAAATTTATTTATTTTTTTTTCCTTTCTTTTACCTGAGAAATACTTCTAAAAAGAAAGTCGAGGAAGTCGATTGGGGGTGCCGAGGGAGTTGACCGGAGAAATACTTCTAAAAAGAAAGTCGAGGAAGTCGATTGGGGGTGCCGAGGGAGTTGACCGGAGTGGCCGAGGAAGTCAACCGGAGGAGTTGAGGAAGTTGACCGGAGGTGCTGAATTCGATCGGAGTTGAGGAAGTTGACCGGAGGTGCTGAATTCGATCGGAGCTGAGGATGAGGTGGAATAAGAGACGGGTTTTTTTTTGTGGTGGAAATATGGGACAATATCGGACGTTCTCTTCTGACGGGTTTTTTTTGTGGTGGAAATATGGGACAATATCGAACGTTTTTTTTTTTTTTTTTTTTTTTTTTTTTTTGTCGTGGAAAAAAAAATGGAAAGTTCCCCTAGGCAAAGGAAAATGGAAAAATGGAAAAATGGAAAAAGGAAGTTGACCGGCGGATGAGGTGGTGGAAAAATGGAAACTTCCCCTAGGAGACTACGTGTGTTGGAATATATTTTCGTTGAGTAAAAGATGCGGTTCAAACTTGAGGAAGTTATTATATTCCACTTTCAAATTTCAAATTTTAAATTTCAAATTTTAAAATTGAAAGGATATGTTTAAAATTCAAATTTCGAAATTGAACGGCTATGTTCAAATTTCAATATGTTGAGAGAGTATGGTTGTATTTAAATTTCAAATGAATATGTTCGAAATTGAGAAAGTATGGTTGTATTTAAATTTCAAATTTTAAATTTCAAAATTGAATGTGTTCAAATTTCAAAAAAATTGAACGGTTACGTTCAAATTTGAGGAAATATGGTTACGTTTAAATTTTAAATTTCAAATTTCAAAATTGAATATGTTCAAATTTC
>CM055072.1:605417-607917 GCA_029204045.2 Tillandsia leiboldiana | reverse complement strand
TTCAAAGACTACTATGACGAGTTTATATTTTAACGGTGTAGAAAAATATAAATTTATTTAAATTTTGATAAAAAATATTTTAAACTAGGCTAAATTGCATAAAACCCTCTTATAATATACCGTTTTTTCATTTTGCCCCCATATCTTTCAAAAGCCTATATTTTGCCCCCTCGTAATTACAAAATTATTTTTAGGACGCAACGATATTAAAAGAACAAGCGAAATGATGATAATGCCTTTTTCTTCTTCTCCGTCCGCCGCTCCCTCTCCCTCGCCCCTTCCTCGGCCGACCCCGCCACCCCCTTCGACCTCGTTCAGGAGGTCGCTCCCTCCCAGCCGACCCTGCCGCCCCCTTTGACCTCGTCCAAGAGGTCTACCCCGGCGACACCTACGCCGCCGCCGCCGAGGCGATCCCTACCTTCCACTCCTATGCCGCCGCGGGCCCCTTCACCTACGCCAACTACGGCCGCGTCGAGAACTTTGAAGCCAACCTCATCGAAGCCGTACCCGGCGGCGGCGATGGAGGGGGTGCTACTTGGCGGTGAAGGAGCTGGGGAGGAGATGGGATTTGAAGGGTATTTTCGGTATTTTACCTAAAAATTTGACGGTTGACTCACAGAATGCTGACGGCGGGGGATAAATGCACAATTCTGTAATTACGAGGGGGCAAAATATAGGCTTTTGAAAGACAGGGGACAAAGTGAAAAAACGGTATATTATAAGGGATTTTTTGTAATTTAGCCTTTAAACTATCTAAATTAAGGACATCATATTTGATCTTGAATTTAAAAGTTCTATCATCAATTTTAAAAATTATTAAATTTTTATCATTTATTTTGACATAATTTACTTAATTACTAGATAAACTATGTCGAAAAAATTTAAAATTTTATTTCTAAAAATTTTATATACCTTAAATCATATATATTTAATAGTATGGATCATTGATTTGAATATTCTAAAAAAAAAAAAAAAAAAAGAAAAAAAAAAAGAAGAAGAAACTATTAGTACCAAAGTTTTGATACTATAGGTATATATATTAGTCTTGTTCTATATGTACAAATATTGAATTTTAGATGTTTCTAAGTATCAACTAATTATTTTTTGTAGTAAGTGCTTAGAAAGATTTCACATAATACTAATTAAAATTAAGAGTCCGACTACTACGCTATCTACTTTGCTATATCGATAGCACCAGTGCTATCAAGTTTTCCACATTCCTTAGAATTATTTTCATCTTTTAAATTATATTATTTTTTCAACCACCCACTAAATTCTAGGGGGTCACTATTATTCTAACTAGACATATTTTCATCCAAGAATAAAAAATTTAATAGAACTAATGATATAATGCTATTAATAGCCTAGTTCGGTCTATAATTAATGTAAATTTGAGACTATTTGATTAAAGGGATTGGTCGCAATTTATATATTTTATTTATTGCAAGATTATAAGAAAAAATATTGTGGTGGCTCATATATATATATATATGGTAAATGCTATGTGTACACCTTATTTGGGGTGTATATCTTACATCCTATCCATTCAACAATGTGGTAAATTTCATCCATCACTCGAAGTGATGGGTAGAGAAGTCTTGTATGGGTGGGGTGTAGGATGTACACCTATTTTTGGGTGTACATGTAGCATTGCTATATATATATATATATATATATATATATATATATATAGTAAGGCTTATATATTTTCAAAAGTACAAGCCCAAATATACTTGTAAATTGTTTATCATTGAATTTGTATTGAGATTTATACTATTTACTTTTTCTTTCTCTCTCTTTAGTAGACTTTATAATAGCACAAATCTCAATGCAAATTCAATAGTAAAAAATTCACAAACATAGTTGAGCTCGTACTTTTGAAAGTATATAAGCTCTACTATATATATATATATATATATATATATATATATATATATATATATATATATATATATATATATATATATATATATATATATATATATATATATATATATATATATATATATATATATATATATATAGGGGGGTTGGAATACCACCAAGTCATTGGTGCTATTAAGTTTTTAACCGTTGAATTAAAAAAGGTGTGGTTGAGATGATAGTGGGCTTCTTGAATTTAATGGGTGGTTGGAGAAATAGTAAAATCTAACGGATGAAAATAATCAAAGGAGTTGATATAAGGAAAGAAAACTTGATAGCACCAAATGTTTGGTGCTATCGATAGCATAGTAGCCGGACTCTCTCTCTCTCTCTCTCTCTCTCTCTCTCTCTCTCTCTCTCTCTTTATATATATATAGGGTCCGACTACTATTATTTTATGAGTAAAATCTCATCGTACTCATAAGTTTTCGGCCCTTGGATGAAAGAATGCGCGGTTAGGATTATAGCGGTCCCTTATAATTTATACTATTTTACCAACAACCCACTAAACCCTACGGGGACTACTATCATCCTACCGCACATCTCTTCATTCAAGGGTAGAAAAGTTATGAGTATA